>RQIL01011244.1:0-11510 GCA_003951145.1 Jimgerdemannia lactiflua | reverse complement strand
GATCTAAAAAAAAAAAAACTGTCTCCCTACTCCGCAATCAATATTCTGTGCCCCTGGAGTACAGCAATCCCCCAAGTGGCAGAGATGGTGGGAACTATCCTCAGTATTGGCCTTTGGACCATTTGGGTGGCATACTGGCAATGGATCTTTGAAGAAAGGGTGTGGGCCTCAGTACTTTGTTAAGATTTCCAGAGACTCCTTGAAGATACCATCCAAATCAATTGGCTCCAGGTGAACTAGAGTCATCAGGTACCAGAGTTCGAGTCAACCTGGCAGATTGGTGAGAGAGGTCTCTGAGTAGTGAAGGGGAGAGTGAATATGGTAGAGTGGCCTAGTGTAGAAGCTCCTGGTGCCATAATAGTAGAAGGAGTAGGATAGGGACTCTTTTACCTAGACCAATTTTGGGGCAAGCAGCTAAGCCACCAACTGTCAAAACTTTCAAACTTCCAAAGGAAACTACATACTGCCAGTACACTGCCCCCTGGGGCCATAGGCATGAACAGCATCACCACAAGTAGAAGAGTCTTTTGACACCAACCAGCCCTTAGGGTGTCTAGTATTCGCGAAGTTATCGATACTTCAAAATTTTCAGCAAAAACAACAATACTCAGACAGTGCGATTTTCATGACAGCCAATAGTAACAGTGGCCAGCCAGGGCCTGTTAGGGCCCAAGGGACTAAGACTATACAAGAGCACTGAGATGATAGTATCTTTGAAGTGTGGGAGGAGGAGCCTCAACCAAAGTTCAACCTGCACCCTAAAGGAAAAGCCACTGCCAAGCCAACTGCCAAGCAGGGATCCAACTACTGGTAGCTTATCTCAGACAAATCTCACCAGCTATCTTATGCCCAGATTGCAGGGGGACAATCCAGCAAACCCACAGTATCAGGGCCAGCCAGCAGGGCAGCAAAGGAGAAGACAATACCAGGACCTAAAGAAGGAAGTGTGGCTCCTGAGCCCCCCTTCAAGCCAGTATAGTATCTAATCTGCTCCTACTTCTACAAATCTGGGTCCGCTAATGCATTTACAATTTCCATACCTCATGGTGAGCAATGCCATAGGACTGGTGTCTACTTAGCTCCCTGAGGCTGAAGCAGTCAACTTTGTGGCCAGCAACTTGGTAATGGAAGTGGCATTTGTAACTAACACAGCTGCAACTGCCGCCATTGACAAGGGGCTCATACATACAGGGGTGAAGCTTTCACTGATATGGTGCTTTGGAAGAGATGACTCCATTGTCCCTATCACTATCAGAGACCTACCCATCTATGAGGGAGAGGCTACCAAGACAGATGTTTGTGAAGCTCTGAAGATAGTAGAAAAGGTACTACAGATCGACTTTGCAAGGTTGGGAGGCACCAAGCTCTAAGCAAATATCTGTGAGGCAATGATCAAGGTCCATGATGGCATACTAGGAGTAGACAGTGCCCCCAAGCTACCCAATAGTATTGTACTAAGGGAAGTGACCTGTACAGTAAACTGGAAGGGTGTGGAAGGAAAGAAGAGGGCACCAGCGAGCCCAAACTCTCAAGCCTCAGACCCCAAAGAGCCCTGGGAGGACCCTGTCTAGGGCCCCAGAGCCATCAAGAAGCACCTGGAGGTGTGGGAAGCCTATAAGACCCGGAAAATAAATGACAACAGTAAGGAGGAGGATGAAGAATCCCAGTGACTGCTGTGAAAACCAAGGGGACAACAGGTCCAGCAAGCCCTGGACAATGCCCGTCGGGAGGAGAAAGAGTGCCAATAGGACCATGTTAATGGCAGGGAAAGTATGGAGGTTGAAAGGAGTGAGAAGGAGAAGAGGGAGGCCAGGGAAGAAGAAGTGGAGGCCTCACAGCATGCTCCCAGACAAGTACTGAGGAGGCACATTCAAACTGAGTTGCCGAGTCAGGAAGATGAGGTAGTATTGGTAGAGGAAGATAGGGTACAACATAGGGAGAAGGACCTGGAAACTGCCTTCCAAGAGTTTGTGGACCTGATGAGGCTGCTGAATAGAGACTCTGATAGGGACTCAGATAGAGACTCAGACAGTGAGGAGAAGGACATGGACATCTCCATGACTGACACAAGACCAGTAACAAGAATGGAGGTGAACAGGAGAGAGCTACACTATATGGCTATCTTCGAGGAAATAGTACAGCATGCCATTGGAGATGCTGACTCCCAAGCTATCTGGAAAGCAGTATTGATACCCACCTGGGTGGCAGTGGAGCTGGGCAGGATCCTGGGAGCTAAGTACCTGATGCAAGTGGGGCCTGGACTCCTGGTGGCCAAGGCACAAATGACTGATCACTACTAACAATTGGCCTAGGAATTCCTCCAATCTGAGAGGGGCCTAGCTGTATGGCAGGAGGTATGCGCCCAAGGTGCCTTAGTATCTCAGCAGGCAGTAGAAGAAATAGTGCCCTTGATACTACTTTAAATTCCCCACCTTAATGAAAGAACAACTACAATATATATCTCTTTGAATGTTAATGGCCTAGGAAATAGCAAAAAATGGCAGAAAGTCTTTAAATGGATCAAGAACAAATACTTAGACATTATTTTTCTTCAGGACACACAAATGGGTGATGAAGATAAAGTGGATTGACAGGATCAATGGGGACTACCAGGCATTTGGAAGAGACATACAGCAATCTTGGAGGGCTCAGCAGACATCAGTATAGAGGAGGACACAGATATAGACAATTCTCATGTGTGTAGTGGGTTAAATACTAAGGGTGAGACATTTCAGTATATTGGTACCTTAGTATATATTCTAGCAAAATGGGAGAAGAGAATGGCCTTCCTAGAAAGACTGGAGGTAGACCTATCAGAGAACATTGGGATATTGGCAGGTGATATAAATATGGTGGGTAGTAGTGAGCATGACTGGTGGCCCCAAAGGAAATGGACCCCCTCAGGGCAGTGGCACAAATGGCAGATAATAATGTATGACAGGAGCTTGCCAGAGGGACCTGACCTGATGACCAAGTGGACCATTACTCCCAGTGTGCCACCCAAATGGTCCAAAGGCCAATGCTGTGGACAGTTCCCACCATTTCAGCCACCTGTGGGACAGCTGTGCTCCAGGGGCACAGGATATTAATTGCAGAGTAGGGAGATAGCATTCCAGGGATGCCCTGGTGCAGCCAGGCATTGATGTCCTTCCACAAGTCAGCTGCAAGCTGACACTCTATAAACATATGTTGAACTGTATGCTGTATTTGTCCAATTCTTCCTTCAATGCAATGGAGACATTCCGGTGAACTCTCTGGGTGCATGTGGGCCACCTGTACTCCTATCATGACATTGCATCTCAGGATTCACTACCATAGGATCCAGTGCTTTGGCTGCAGGGTCTTGTGGAGCTGAGCCAGGGCTGGCCATACATGGTCAGCTTCCTGATTCCAGCCAGGGACCAGCTCTGCCCATTTCAGTGGTTCATTATGTTCGACTTGTCTCTTCTGTAGGCATCTTCTACCCTCCCCAATTGTGTATTTGTTGATAGGCTCCCCAGCATACTTAGCACCTTGAAAAGAGTCTGGGGTAACCAGTGGGTCTGCCTCTGTATCTAGTTGGCATCCCATTAATCCCCAGCTCTCTGCAATGTCTCACCATAGTCCTTTATGGCAATAAGGCCTAGAGGCATATCTCCCAGGAAGAAGTCCTGTCCATGGGACCCTCTTGGCATATATCGCTGTCACCAATTCTCCATAGCCAGACCCTTCCATACAGTTTCTTCGCTTCTAGTTGCAGTATGGATCCACCACATCTTTGTCACTCTTATCTGTAGTGCTGGGTCTAACAGTCCTAGCCCACCCTCTATCACTGGGAGACACAATACATCCCACTTGATTTGGGGCCTCCTTCCTTGCCATAGAAATGTAGAGACTATTTTCTGGAGATTCTTGAAGAAGTCTTGAGAGAAGGAGATGTGGTATCCCATATACCACAACTTGCTGAGCAGCCTTGAGTTTACTACTAGCACTCTACCTGCCAGGGAGAGGTACCGCTGTCGCCAGCTCCTTATTGTTTACTGTAGGGTCTCCAAGGTATCATTGTAGAAGGAGGCAGGAAGGGGTAGAGCCCTAGCATGGAAGGTGATGCCCAGGTGCTTGAATGTTCTATCTGCTTCAATGATCTTGCCTATGCCATGTATCTCTTCTTCAGTTGTGTTCCCCAGCTGCAGTGTCTCACTCTTGCCATAGTTCAGCTTTGCATTACATGCTCTCTCATGCAGCCCAAGTGCCTCTATGAGCTTCTCCTCATCATCCTAATCTTGCACACCAACTACTATATCATCTGTAAATGCACTCAGCTTAAATAGGGAGGGAGGGACCCCTAGTCCAGATACTCTCTGTCGGATATAGCACAGTACTGGTTCAAGTGCTATATCATACAGAATGGGTGACATAGGGTCGCCCTGGGGGAGGCCTTGCTGGATAGGAAATTCCTTGCTAATAAAACCATTCACCATGACTGAGGCGGATAAGTGCTCCAGTGTTGCCTTGATAGCTCTACAGGCATCCTCCTGGAAGCCAAACTGTGATAGTGTTGCCATCAGATACTCCCAGTTCACCTTGTCATAAGCCTTCTCTTGATCTAAGAAGATAAGGGCACCCTTTCTCCTGATCCTTCAGTAATGATCAAGGATCTGCATGATCATTATAGTATTCTGCTGGATGAGTCTCCCTTTGATAAACCCAGTCTGGCTAGCATGAATAATACTGGCTGCTGCCCCCTGCACTCTGCCAGACAATATCCTTGTGAGAATCTTGCGGTCACAGTTAAGAAGTGAAATTGGCTGCCAGTTCCAAAGGTCCTTCTCTCTTCCCTTGTTTTTATACATCAGAGAAATGTGGGCTATGTGCGATGATACTGGTAGCAACTCTTCACCCTGGATGGTAAGGGTAAGCAGTCTGGCCAGCATAGGGACAATTATCTTGGCAAATGTCTTGTAGAACTCCCAGGATAATCCATCACCTCCAGGTGCACTGTGTGCCTTGCCCTTACTGATTGTCTCCAGGACCTCCTCCTCTGTTATCACCCAGCTCACTTGGGCTTGTATCTCTGGGTCTACCCTCACCTCTACTCCTGCTATTAGGGTCTCAGCAGCCTCTGCCTCCATCTCCCCAGCATTGTATAGTTGTGCATAAAATTGCCTAGCTCTTGCCACCATAGCTGTAGCCTCTGTAGCAATTGACTCCCCATCCTCTAGCAGCACCCCTGTCATACTTTTGCAGGCCCTCTTAGCACTAATGAGCCTCACAAAGTATTGAGTAGATCTCTCTCCTTCCTCCACTCACCTAACATGAGCCCGGATTTGGAGCCCCTCTATATACTCATCTTCCTGTACACGGATTTCTTCAACTAGTAGCTGCCTTTCTTTCATGTCGCCCTCTCTTACATCTCCCTCTCTAGCAATTCTGGCTGACATTTCCTGGAGCCGGTGCTCCAGACATTGAAAGTGCCTCCTCTGAGATCGCCGTACATGTTCCCCTTCTTCCACAAAGAAGGCCTGTGCCCAAGACTTGAATTGTCGCCACTCCTCCATTGGTCCCTCCTCCTTCCCTGGGTGGGCTTCCCATTGTTCACCAAATCTCTGGACTGCGGTCTCCCTCTTTAGTAAAGCTGTATTGAGCCTCCAGTACCCATTCTCTGCCTCTATGTTTTGGGGTTGCCAGATATACCCTTGGATTCCTTCATGGTCAGAGTAGGGACAGTGGAGGGTAGTATGGTCAGACATAAGATCAATCCACTCCTCACTGGCGTATACCTGGTCAATATGGGATCCCACCATTCCTCTACTAGTAATGGTCCACTTGGTCATTAGGTCTGGTCCTTCTGGTGTATGTCTCCAGTATACATAAGCCAAGCCCCTGTCATACATTATTGTCTGCCATTTGTGCCACTGCTCTGAGGGAGTCCATTCCCTCTGGGGTTGCCAGTCATGCTCACCACTACCCACCATATTAATATCACCCACCAATATTCCAATGTTCACTGGTAGGTCTACCTCTAGTATCTCTAGGAAAGCTGTTCTCTCCTCCCATTTGGCTGGAATATACACTGAGATACCAATGCACTGAAAAGACTAGCCTTTGATAATTAATCCACTGCATACACAGAATTGTCTATATCTGTGTCCTCCTCTATACTGATATCTGCTAAGCCTCCCAAGATAGCTGTATGTTTCCTCCAAATTCCTGGCAGTCCCCATTGGTCCTGCCAGTCCCCTTTGTCATCCTCACTCATCCATGTGTCCTGAAGAAAGATAAAGTCCAAGTGCTGGTTCTTGATCCATTTGAAGATTTTCTGCCATTTGTCACTGTTCCCTAGGCCATTAACATTTAAGGAAATAAAATGTAATTGTTCTTTCATTAAGGGGGGGAATTTAAAGTAGTGTCGAAGGCACTATTTCTTCTACTGCCTGCTGAGATGCTAGGGCACCCTGGGCACATGCCTTCTGCCATGCAGCTAGGCCCCTCTCAGATTGAAGAAACTCCCTGGCCAGTTGTCAGTAGTGGTCAGTCATCTGCGCCTTTGCCACCGGGAGCCCAGGTCCCACTTGTATCAGGTATTCAGCTCCCAGAATCCTGCCCAGTTCCACTGCTGCCCAGGTGGGCATCAACACTGCTTCCCAAACAGCTTGAGAGTTAGCGTCTCTAATGGCATGCTGCACTATCTCCTCAAAGATATCCATATAGTGTTGCTCCCTCCTGTTTACCTCCATCCTTGTTACTGGTCTTGCATCTGTCATAAAGATATCCACCTCCTCCTCACTGTCTGAGTCCCTATCTGAGTCTCTATCTGAGTCTCTATTCAGCAGCTTCGTCAGGTCTACAAATTCTTGTGAAGCAGTTTCCAGATCCTCCTCCCCATGTCGTGCCCCATTCTCCTCCATCAACACAACCTCATCCACCTCACTCAGCAACTCAGTATGAATGTGCCCCCTTGGCACCTGTCTATGAGCATGCTGTGAGGCCTCTACCCCTTCCTCCCTGGCCTCCCTCATTTCCTTCTCACTCCTTTCTACCTCCATTCTTTCCCTGCCATTGATATGGTCCTGTTGACACTCTTCCTCCTCCTGATGGGTATTGTCCAGGGCTTGCTGGATCTGTTGTCCCCTTGGTTTTCACAGCAGTTGCTGGGATTCCTCATCCTCCTCCTTACTGTTGTCATTCATTCTCTGGGTCTTATAGGCTTCCCACACCTCTAGGTGCTTCTTGACGGCTCTAGGGCCCCAGACAGAGTCCTCCCAGGGCTCTTTGGGGTCTGGGGCCTTAGAGTTCGGGCTCGCTGAAGCCTTCTCCTTTCCTCCCACACCCTTCCAGTTTACTGCACAGGTCACTCCCCTCAGTACAATGCTCTTGGGTAGCTTAGGGGCACTGTCTACTCCCAGTATGCCATCATGGACCTTGATCATCACCTCACAGCTGTCTGCTCAGAGCTTGGTGCCTCCCCACCTTGCAAAGTCAATCTGTAGTACCATTCCTACTGTCTTCAGGGCTTCACAGACATCTGTTTTGGTGGCCTCTCCCTCATAGATAGGTAAGTCCCTGATGGTATTAGGGACAATGGAGTCATCTCTTCCAAAGCACTGTACCAGAGGAAGCTTCACCCCTGCATGTGTGAGCCCCTTGTCAATAGCAGCAGTTGCAGCCATGTCAGTTACAAATGCCACTTCCATTACCAAGTTACTGGCCACAAAGTTGACTGCTTCTGCCTTGGGGAGCTGAGTAGACACCAGTCCTATGGCGTCGCTCACCATAAGGTGCAGTCCTTTGATAGAGACTGTGAAGGCATTGGTTGATCCAGATTTGTGGAAGTAGGGGAGGACTAGGTACTGTGCTGGTTTGAAGGAGGGCTCAGGAGCCAAACTTCCTTCTTTAGTTTCTGGTGCCATCTTCTCCTTTGCTGCCCCACTGGCTGGCCCTGCTACTGTGGATTTGCTGGATTGTCCCTCTGCGATCTGGGCATAGAAAAGCTGGTGAGATTTGCCTGGGTAAGCTGCCAGTGGTTGGATCCCTGCTTGGCAGTTGGCTTGGTGGTGGCTTTTCCTTTGGGGTGTAGGTTGAACTTTGGTTGGGGCTCCTCCTCCCATACTTCAAAGGTACCATCGTCTCAGTGCTCTTGTGTAGTCTTGGTTCCTTGGGCCCTAACAGGCCCTGGCTGGCCACTGTTGCTGTTGGTTGCCATGAAAATTGTGCTGTCTGAGTGTTGTTGTTTTTGCTGAAATTTTTGAAGTGTCGATAACTTCATGGATACTGGATGCCCCGAGAGCTGGTTGGTATCAAAAGACTCTTCTATTTGTAGTGATGCTGTCTGTGCCTATGGCCCCAGGGGGCAGTGTACTGGCAGTATGTAGTTCCCTTCGGAAGTTTGAAAGTTTTGACAGTTGGTGGCTTAGCTGCTTGCCCCAAAATTGGTCTAGGTAAAAGAGTTCCCCAAGTGGACCATTACTAATAGAGGAATGGTGGGATCCCATATTGATCAGGTATATGCCAGTAAGGAGTGGATCCATCTTCTGCCTGACCATACTACCCTACACTGTCCCTACTCTGACCATAAAGGAATTCGAGGGTGCATCTAGCAACCCCAAAACATAGAGGCAGCGAATGAGTACTAGAGGCTCAATACAGCTCTACTAAAGAGGGAGGCTATGATCCAGAGATTCAGTGATCAATGGGAAGCCCACCCAGGGAATGGAGAGGGACTGATGGAGGAGTAGAGATAATTCAATTCTTGGGCACAGAAGTCAGCTGCTAGTTGCAGAAATCTGGGTACAGGAAGATGAGTATATAGAGGGACTCCGAATCTGGGCTCATGTCAGGTGGGTGGAGGAAGGAGAAAGGTCCACCCAATACTTTGCAAGGCTCATAAGTGCTAAGAGGGCTCGTAAAAGTATGACAGGGGTGCTGCTGGAGGATGGGGAAACAATTGCCACAGAGACTACAGTTATGGTGGCAAGAGCTAGATGGTTCTACTCACAACTGTACAATGCTAAAGAGATGGAGGCAGAGGCAGCTGAGACACTAATGGCAGGAGTAGAAGCAAGGGTAGACCCAGAGATACAAGCCCAAGTAAGCTAGGTGATAACAGAGGAGGAGGTCCTGAAGACTATCAGCAAGGGCAAGATACACAGTGCACCTGGTAGTGATGGGCTGCCCTGAGAGTTTTATAAGACATTTGCTAAGATAATTGCCCCTATGCTGGCCAAACTACTTACCCTTACCATCCAGGGTGAAGAATTGTTACCA
Source organism: Jimgerdemannia lactiflua (assembly GCA_003951145.1). Classification (NCBI taxonomy): domain Eukaryota; kingdom Fungi; phylum Mucoromycota; class Endogonomycetes; order Endogonales; family Endogonaceae; genus Jimgerdemannia; species Jimgerdemannia lactiflua. The sequence goes on along the minus strand of RQIL01011244.1, from coordinate 2,267 downwards.
GCATTATCTTACATAGCTCACATCTCTCTGATTTATATAAACAAGAGAAGAGAGAAGGACTTTCAGAACTGGTGGCCTATTTTACTTCTTAACTGTGACTGCAAGATTCTCACAAGGATACTGTCTGGCAGAGTGCAGGGAGCAGCTACCAGAATTATCCATGCTAGCCAGACTGGGTTTATCAAAGGGAGACTCATCCAGCAGAATACTATGATGATCACATAGATTCTTGATCATTACCGGAGGGTCGGGGGAAAGGGCGCCCTCATATTCTTAGATTAAGAGAAGGCATATGATAAAGTGAACTGAGAGTACCTGATGACAACTCTATCGCAGTTTGGTTTCCAGGTGGATGCCTGTTGAGCTATCAGGGTGATACTGGAGCACTTATCGGCCTTAGTCATAGTGAATGGTTTTATTAGTAAGGAATTTCCCATCCAGCAAGGCCTCCCCCAGGGTGACCCCATATCACCCATCCTGTATGATATAGCACTTGAACCAGTACTGTGTTATATTCGACAGAGAGTATCTGGACTGGGGGTCCCCCCTTCCTTATTTAAGCTGAGTGCATTTGCAGATGATGTAGTAGTTAGTGTATAAGATCACGATGATGAGGAGGAGCTTGTAGAGGCATTGGGACTTCATGAAAGGGCATGTAATACGAAGCTGAACTATGGCAAGAGTGAGACACTGTGGTTGGGGAGCACTACTGAAGAGGACATACACAGCATAGGCAAGATTATTACTACAGATAGAACACTTAAGCACTTGGGCATTACCTTCTATGCAAGGGCTCTACCCCTTCCTGCCTCCTTCTATAATGATGTCTTGAAGACCCTACAACTAACAATAAGGAGCTGGCAACAGTGGTACCTCTTTCTGGCAGGTAGAGTGCTAGTGGTAAACTCCAGGTTACTCAGCAAACTATGGTATATGGAATACCATATCTTCTTCTCTCAAGACTTCTTCAAGAAACTCCAGAAAATTGTCTCTACATTTCTGTGGCAGGGAAGAAGGCCCCAAATCAAGTGGGATGTGCTGTGTCTCCCAGTGGTAGATGGTGGGCTAGGGCTACTAGACCCAGCACTACAGATAAGAGTAACAAAAATATAGTGGGTCCATGCAGCAACTACAAGTGAAGAACCTGTATGGAAGGGCCTGGCTATGAAGAACTGGCAGTAGTGATATATGCCAAGAGGGTCCCATGGGCTGGACTTCTTCCTGAGCAATATATCTCTGAGCCTAGTATGGTATAAAGGACTATGGTGGGATATTGCAGAGAGCTGGGGATTAATAAGGGTGCCAACTAGATGCAGAGGCAGACCCCCTAGTGACCCCAGACTCCTTTCAGGGTGCCAAATATGCTGGGGAGACTGTCGACAAATATACAATTGGTGAGGGTCAAAGATATCTACAGAAGAGATGAGTTGGGCATAATGAACCACTGAAATGAGCAGAACTGGTCCCTGACTGGAACCAGGGAGCTGACCAGGTATGGCCAGCCTTGGCCCAGCTCCGCAAGACCCTGCAGCCAAAGCACTGGACCTTATGGTGGCGGATCCTAAGATACAATGTTATGACAGGAGTAAGGGTAGCCCACATACACCCAGAGAGTTTGCTGGAATGCCCCCATTGCATTGAAGAAAAATTTGGACAAACACAATATATAGTTCAGCATATGTTTATTGAGTGCCAGCTTGCAGCTGACCTGTGGAAGGACATCAATGCCTGGCTGCACCAGGGCATCTCTGGAATGCTATCTCCCTACTCTGCAACTAATATCTTGTGCCCCTGGAGTACAGCTGTCCCACAGGTGGCTGAAATGGTAGAAACTATTCCAGCATTGGCCTTTGGACCATTTGGGTGGCACACTGGCAATGGATCTTTAAAGAAAGGGTAGTGTGGGTTTTAGCACTCTGTCAAGGGTTCCGGAGGCTCCTAGAAGAAGTCATCCAAATTAAGTGGCTTCAGGCAAATTGGAGTCAACAGGTGCCTGAGTTTGAGTTGACCTGGAGGATCAGTGAGGGAGGCCTTCAAGTGGTGAAGAAGAGGGTGAATATGGTAGGATGGACTAGTGTAGAAGCTTCTGATGCTATAATGGCAGAAGGAATAGGGTAAACTTCATAAGACAGACTGTGTATTCATAGTCTTGTGGGGTACTGGGATGTGCTTCAGAGTTGGGAGGGGAATTGTTTATCAATTACTTTGGACTTCTGTTACTACCTTATATGCTCTGGTTAAAATTCTCCAATAAACCAAAAACATAA
>RQIL01011233.1:0-11511 GCA_003951145.1 Jimgerdemannia lactiflua | reverse complement strand
AAAAAAAAAAAAAAAAAAAAGGTTGCAGTTATGCTGGTCTCCAGGTTGAAGGTTGGGTTCTGTGAGCTAAAAAGTCACATAGATTGATGGTTTGTAATCTTTTCAGTTGAATCCCTAAATGTAATATGCCTGGCTCAATAGAGGCAAATTACAAGGTTGGGCAGCTGTATAGATTGGCTTGAGCCCCCAGTTACTTTGTTAAAAAGCAACAAAATTTTCAGGTTCTGGTAATAGTATTATTGTTTAGTGGTATAATATTCAACAGCTGGAGACTTTCTGTGTGCAATTTCCTAATTTGGCAGTGTTCTTGGGTTGTGTATGAGAACTAGAATGGTGGACTAATTTGTATGATATAAGCGATCTTATGTATGGCAAATTTGGCAGATTTCCTTAAAAAGAGTGGGCTCTCTGGGAACCTGACAATCAGTTTCCTTTAAGGGTGCGGGTTCTGGTTGTTGGTGTGATGGCGATCAGGTTCCTTATTTGGGCAAGTGGATGAAAAGGTGGTGGAGCTCTTCACTCGAACTTGGTGGCAAATCTGGGTAACAGTGAACTTCTCTTCAGGCTTATCTGGTAAGCAAACCAAAAATAGCCAACTTCTTTATATCAGAAAGTGGACTGGAGTGGAAATGAACAAGCTCACAATCTCCTAGAAGAGGCTCTGGAGTGGGTGTTTCTCCTAAGTATTGCAATCCTTCTTGGACTAAGTGGCTCTGGACAGGCATATCCCTCAAAGTGTTGTAGGCAGACTTGACTTTTGCTTTGGATTCAATTTCAGACTGCAGTTTATTCACTCTTATCTCTGGGATATTTTATACATTGTGGTTGCTATCTGGTTACTATCTGGCTAATTATAGAGTGCTATTTATGGGGATACAGCCACTGTAAGGAGTTATGGTTACTGTAAGGGATTACAGTCACTGTAAGGGGTTACAGTCACTATAAGGAGTGTTTCCTACTTTAGCTATCTGAGTTATTTATATAGTTTTCCACAGCAATAGTTGCTGTGCTAGTTACTATGCTATGCTAAGTGTTCATGTCATCTTGTTCATATCATCTGACTGAGTTATGAGGTAGCTACATTTTTGTGGTTTGTCACAATATTTAAGTAATAAGACCTTGGACCCCACATAGTATACTTAGCTTAGGAAAGCCAGCACAGTCACCATTCATCTGACATTGTCAAGTTAACAAGTCAGATGGACGAGTGAGCCATCAACCTCTGTTTTCTTTACCCATACTGTGCCATGAAAAGAATTACTGACCGACTGACTATCACGAGCTCTGCATATTCAAGATATAAGTCACACATGATAATCGACTCACATATTCAAGCCAAGACCTAAGTAATCACTATGAGCGCCCTTTGAGTACAATTGAGCCATCATCTGTTGACCACTAAATAATCAAGCCATCGCTATCGACCATCAACCTTTAGTACATGAATCGAATGATCTGATCACATGACCAATGACCCATAACTGCTGCAAACACATCTTGATATACACTGCATACTTCACCAAGTAACACATTGAAGCATGCTTGAAGCATATAGTTATACAAATTGCACACTACAATATTAAGTTGTTATATCTTAATACTCTTACTCAAGAAGATATGTATCCAAAAAAAAAGCTACAACAAATGCAAACTATAATGAATGAAATGCAAACTAGACAAAAAGCTATACATAATATATGTAAAAACTAGAACTATATATAACCCAGATTATAACTAGAAAATCCTATATGTAACTAAGGAATTTTTATAAATCAAAAAGTGTTTTATAATACCTGTAATATTCATAGAAATGTCCACTTATTGATGAAGATATAACTAATATATACATATATATAGTATGAGAGGCTTTTTACAGTTTAAAAAGTCTTATGATCTCCCACTCATAAGATCCATTCCTTCAATATATATATAGCTCAAACTTTAGCTTTGAAAGAGCTTTCATAAGTAAATCAACAATCATATACTCTATAGAGATATATTTCAAGTGTATATTCCCACACTCTATGTACTCCCAAATAAAATGATGAAGTATTTCAATATATTTTGTTCTGCTATAATATACTGGATTTTTGGTAAGTACTATCATCAATTGATTGTCTTGCCTAATCAGCATAGGGTTCTTTTCCTGAGTAAAGCCAAGTTCTTTTAATAGCTTGTGGAGCCATATAGTCTTCTTTGTTGCCAATGATAATGCCTGGTACTCTATCTGTATTGATGGTATTACCACAGATCTCTGCTTGTGTATTTGTTATGAAATTATGGACTCTTTATCATTTATGCCAATGTGAAAGAGATATTCAGTCATAGACTGGCAATTATCTAAGTCTCTGGCCCAATTAGCATTACATGTGCCAGATAGTCAAATACTGTTACTATTGCTCTTGCCATTACTTCTGCTCAATCCAATATTGCTACTCAATATAAGTATATAGTATGCAGATCTCTTTAAGTATCTGAAAATCCTCTTGATTGCCATTCAATATAAGTTGTCATAGCATGAGCAATACTGTGCCACTTTATTGATAGTATAGCATATGTCAGGCCTCATTCCAAACATTAGATATATGAGAGAACTGACTACTTATTAATAGGAAATATTATCAGTAGGTTTGAGTATAGTGTCAGGCCTTCTTAACTTCACAGAAGTCTCCATCAGAGTGCCAATGAGCTTGCATTCACTCATATTGAATCTCTCTAAAATGACCTTGGCATAAGCTTCTTGCAAAAGATGTATGATATATATATTCCTGTCATATATAATCAATATTCCCAAAAAGAAAGATGTATTGCTCATGTTGGTCATCTTGAATTCTTAACATAGGGCTTCTTTTACTCTGTTGAGCCTATTTTTACTAGTGACAATGATGATATCATCTACCTATGTATATGCCAATGAATACTATGCTGTCATCATAATACTAGATATATATACAATTATCCACTTCACAGCACATGAACTAATTGTCAAGGAGATGTTTATCAATCCTTTTATTCTACAGTCATATTGCTTATTTAATGCTATATAGTCTCTTACATAATTTATATATGACTTTGCTATTTTTATATCCTTGCAGTTGATAGACATATAGTTCAGTGTCTATATCACTATTTAAGAATATTGTCTTCATATCTATTTGATAGATCTCTAGGTCATATAGTACACTGATTACAAGGAGTATTCTAAGTAAAGTAAGCTTGAATATAAGTGAAAATGTCTCATCATAGTCTACACCATAATCCTGTAAATAACTTTAGCTATGAAATAAGTTTTATACAACTCTACATTTCTATTGGCATTGTGCTTTATCTTATATACCCACTTAGATCCAATTGCTTGATAGTTTGGTGGAAGAGGTACCAAGTCCCAGGTACTATTCTCAATAAGTGAATTGTATTTCTCATCCATCACATGTTCTCATTTCTTGTTGTCTGGACATTACATAGCCTTGTCATATATATATATCTTACTAGTGTAATGTGCCTGGCTCAATAGAGGCAAATTACAAGGTTGGGTAGCTATTGTATATTGGCTTGAGCCCCCAGTTACTTTGTCAAAAAGCAACAAAATGTTCAGGTATTATATAGGTCTGGTATTGGTGTTGGTGTCTAGTGGTATAATATTCAACAGCTGGAGACTTTCTGTGTGCGATTTCCTAATTTGGCGGGGTTCTTGGGTTGCGCGGTGAATGGATTTCCTTCTTGGGGACGGTGAACCAATTCGTGCGACCGATTTTGTGTGCGGCGAATTTGGCGGATTTCCTTAATGAGCGGGCTCTCTGGGAACCTGACGATCAGTTTCCTTAAAAGTGCGGGTTCTGGATTTCGGGTGATGGGCAATTGGATTCCTTTTCTGGCGAATGAGCTAAATGCGGCAGACTTCTCAAATGGTGCGGATTGAGCGTTCGATGCGATTACGCAGACAATGCGGCTAGGCAAGCGATGCGGATTTGAACGATGCGGACTGAACGGTGCAGGCGAACAGTGCGGACTGGGACGAGGTGGATCAGCGGGTTACGTGGCGGATCGGCGGACTTAAACTTGGCGGACTTAAACTGGCGGCTTATTCCTCAAGCGGCGGACTTCTCTTGAAAATAGCGGACTTGGACGATGCAGACTAAACGAGGCGGATTGGCGGTACATGGCGGATCGGCGGACTTAAACTGGAAAACGATGAACTTCTTTGTATCGGAAAGTGGACCGGAGTGGAAATGAGGTACCAAGCTCACAATCTCCTAGAAGAGGCTCTAGAGTGGGCGTTTCTCCTAAGTGTTGTAATCCTTTCTTGGACCAAGTGGCTCTGGGCAGATGTATCCCTCAAAGTGTTGTAGGCAGACTTGACTTTTGCTTTGGATTCAATTTCGGACTGAGGTTTATTCACTCTTATCTCTGGGGTATTTTATACATTGTGGTTGCTACCTGGTTGCTATCTGGCTAACTATAGATTTGCTATTTATGGTGTGTTTTGGGGTGACAGCTGCTGTCAGGGTGACAGCTACTGTCAGGGTGACAGCCACTGTCAGAGATTTTCCCTATTTTAACTATCTGGTTATTTATACAGTTTTCCGCAGCAATGGTTGCTGGGCTGGTTACTATGCTGAGTGTTCATGTCATCTGGTCTGTTCACGTCATCTGGCTTGTCATCTGGCAATAATTCGGGTGATACATCTTTTGGTGGTCTGTTACACTAGATATAATGATATATATATATTCATATATATTGGTATAGCCCATGTGATTCTTGTGTTGCTATCTAGGGCTTCCTGGCACATCCCAATAACTCCTTAAGTCTGAATGCATTTTGTTCTTTAGCTTATGCTTTGGCTTTTGCTTGCTCTTACTCTTGATTAATTCCTTATTGCTAGAGGATTTGCCATCATTCTTGATCTCCATCATTTCTGATTCTTCAGATAATATTGGCTTAAGCTTATATAGCAGTTGATAATAATTTTGATTCACTACTAGAGCCTTCAAAGATGTTGGCAGCATTAGCTGTGGCACTGGCTAGAATGTAGAGGTCTTGATTAGTACTTTTACATAGATCTCTGAGCTATTTTCTCTCTTTTCCCAGAACTGTATATCATATGATATTACTAAGTATTTCATATGCAGATTCCAGAACCTATATGATTTCCCACTATACTCTAGAAGTATATGCTTGATTACCTTTTGCTTAAATTTATTCTGATTTCTGCTTTGTCAAGGATGTATACCTTATAACTGAAGATTTGTAGATAGGATACATCCAACTTCATTCTACTTCATAGTTCTCCAGAAGTACAATCAGTATTCCTGGAATGCTTATTGCTGGAATTTTTGCTTAATGATTAAGATACACATTAATTGTGGATATATACTGCTATATTTATAGCTTCTGCCTAATAGGAGTCTTCTAAACTGGCTATATTAATTAATGTATATACTATTTCTAAGACTATATAGTTAAATCACCCGGCTATGACATTCTGCTGAGATATATAGGAAGCCATTGTCTGATGGTATATACTATGTTTTATCAGAAATTGCCTAAATTGATCATTAATATACTTCTGGCCATTATCTGAGCATATGGCATACATTCTATGTCCTGTTTCATTCTCTGTGATTACTTTGAATTCTTTAAATTTCTCCAAGACTTTGCTTTTTGCTGATAGAAAATATATATATGTCTTGCATGTATTGTTATTGATGAATGTGAGCAAATATCTCTTGCTAGAGTAAAACAGTATATGTATTGAACTATAGATATTAGTGTGGATAAAATCCAGAATTCCCAAGAAGTGCTTCCATCATTCTTCAAATAGGTGCTGGGATGTTTTATTCAATGCACAATCCTCACAGAAATTGTCATCTGGATATATATACTGACAATCTACTCACTAAGCTACTTCTGATTATTCTTTCAAAGCTCAATTTGCTAATATATCCCAAATGTTTATGATATATATTGTATGCATCAGACATAGTTGTTATTGTATATACAGAGACTTTTGCTCCATTTGGCATTTCATTGATCATGTAAAAATTGTCTTACTTCAAGGCTGTCATCAACTTCTTATTGTAATTGTTACCATACAGACCATAGATAGTTGTATCTTTCAGGTGTATATATATCTCCTTATTGTCTTGAGCCATCATCTTATCTATGGAGAAGAGGTTCTTTCCTATCTTTGGAGTATACAATATATCCCCAAGAGTGGCTGTAGGCTAAATAACATTCCTGTAGAGATGTATGCTGACATTATTTTTGCCTTGGGCATAGATTATATTGTTATTACTCAGTTTGATAGGCACCAGGTATTCAAATGACTCATATATGAGAACTACTCCCAGTGAGCTATTATGTTGCAGGGCTTTTGAATCCATAAGCAAGACATTGTTGTCATCAGCTGTATTGGTACATTAACTGAGTGTATAATTGATAATTCTCCTATTCACACTAGTGGTGCTGACATCACTACTTTTCATTTGCCCAAAAGTGTTTTGCTGACTAGTTGTAGATAACAGATTGGCTGTAGACCTGCCTATGAATCTGCTCATAGATCTTACACTAGCAGAACTAGTACTGGCAGAATTATCATCTTGTGCAAAAAAAAAATCATCATTAATTTCAGCAGTGTTTGTATCTCTATGCTTCCCTCAATAGTTCCCATACTGGCTCTTTCCTTACTACATATTGCTTATTTTCACCACTGCCTCTGTTTCTATGATAACAATTATACTATATATATTCATACTTATTATAGCAGTAGCAATATTCATTGATCTTGGCTAATTGGCTGTTATTGCATTGACCTTGGGTTTGAGTTTCTCCTCTTTGGCTCTACTGCCCATGCTTTTGACTCTGCTGACTATATTTGCTACTAGTGTTATGTCTGCAGAATCTGTAAAATATTTTTTCATTATCTTTGGTATTATTAGGACTATTTTCTTGGTACATTTTCTCATTAATGAGGCATATGATCACATGGGTATAGTTCATGAGACTTCTGCTCTCATACATAGTAGCAATAACTAAGTTATATGCTTTGAGAAGATCTTTTGTAAGCACTAAGACCTTATCTTCATCTCTAATACAATCTATCAACACATTAATGGAATTCATCTCATTCACCAGGTCATTGATGCAATTGACATAATCATATATACACTTCTTAGACTTTATTCATATATTGAAAGCTGTGATTTCAAATGGAAATGATTCGATGTAGATGCTTGTACATGATGAGTACATAGAGCTTTTTATGTATTATGCACTGTCATAGCATATATTACTAACTTCTTTGTGAATTCGATAGTATGAATATAATCTCCTATAATGCTCAGTGATCATCAGCAATATCATAATGTTGAATCTGTACTTGCAGCTTTATATACTCTATCAAGCCATATTTGTTAAGAAAATTTATCATATGGAATATCTAAATAGCAAAATCTTTCCCATTGAAGATTGGAATGGACCTCTTGCTTGTGTTTACACTTATGACCAGAACTGTACTTCCCATATCTGTGGTTACACCCATGGTTACACTCACAACAGAGACTGTTTTCATCACTGAAATACTTATGATTGGTATATCTAAGTGACTAGACTGATCTTGATATGTGATCCATCATAGTGTAGTATATATAGCATAGTATATTAAAGAGATATGTTTTACTATAGTTATTGCTGCTTAGTACAAGTGGGGCTTATAATCTTTATGGTATAATACTTCTTCAGAATATAGAGAAGAGGTAATTTTATTGATAATATATATAATATGAATTTATATGTACTGTGGTATATGATTTGTATAACTATAAGCTTCAAACACGGCTCGATGTGCTACTTGATGAAGTGTGCGGTATGTATGTCAAGGTAAAAAAAGGGATCTCCAAGTGGATAGTTACATGATCAGCTCTTTCGAATTGTACAGTGGCTCAGTTGTTTAGTGGATAATAGATGGACTTTCCTTGCAGCAATTACTTAGATTCATAGGCTGGATATGCGGGTCGATTAGCGTGAGTGGGGAGTATCTTGAATATGCAGAGAGTCCATGACAGTTGATCAGTCGGTGAATATGGCAGTTCGTGGCACAGTGCAGGTAAAGAAAACGGAGGTCAACGGCTTGCTCATCTGTCTGACTGTTAACTTGGGTGAATGGCGGCTGTACTGGCTTTCCTAAGCTAAGTGTCCTCGAGTTCCTTGGCTCTCGGGGTCTTTATACTTGAATATACAGGTCTTGAATCTCAGGATGCATGGGTTCGAATAGTGATTCGAATGGGTAGTCGGTCTGAATGCGTGGTTTAACAGGATCTCAGTGACGGTTTCCTGGTGGCAGTGGTCTTGAGTCTTTCCCAAAGTTCTTACTCTTGACTTTCCTTTGTCTTTCAGAACTAAAGTTGGCTATTATACCAATGGACTTGGCTGTCTTGAAACTTGAATGTCAGCAGTTTTCCTAGTGGTCTTTGAAATTCATTGCGGTCTGTGGTGGCGAATTCCTAATGGCAGTCATTCCTCTAACTTGGCGGTAGTCTTGAACAAGAGTTATCCTTGGCTCTTGGAGTCTTTTCCCAAAGTTTCTCAAAAACTTAAGTTGGTTTATCTTACACTAGACTTCTCGATGTCATTCAGATAAAAGCCAATTGACTTGGTCTTGAATCTTGAGTATCCGGGGTGGTGGCGATTTCCGTAACTTGGCGGCAGTCGGTCTTAAACAAGAGTTATCCTTGGCTCTTGGAGTCTTTTCCCAAAGTTCTTACACTTGAACTTAAGTTGGTTTATCTTACACTAGACTTCTTCATCGTTCAGATAAAAACCAATTGACTGAGGTTTATTCACTCTAAGAATACAGGTTATTTATACAAGTTTGCTCATATCAAGTAGTTGCTATCTGGCTAACTATAGTGCAGTCGCTATGTGTTATGTGGCTAGGCTATGACTATAGGCTGTGCTGGATTTGCTATGCCGAATGCAGTTGTGAGGAGGGCTATTGCTGAAAATGGACGTGAGAGTTGCTGACAAAGAGTTGGCTGACTGGATTCAGTTTTGAGGGGGGCTATCGCTGAAAACAGTTGTGGGAGAAGCCATCATTTAAAATGGTTGTGGCAAGTGACTTGCTGATGTGAGGGTTGGGGTGGCTATCTGTATGTGGTTGTGACCGGTGCTTGAGCTGGATATGGATGCAGTGGGTGGTATTGCTGAATGTGGTTGTGAGGAGGACTATTGCTAAAAACGGACATGAGAGTTGCTGACAAAGAGTTGGCTGACCAGATTCGGTTTTGAGGGAGGCTATTGCTGAAAACGGTTGTGAGATGTTCGTTGGCTTCAAATGGTATAGTACCCTTTGTCAGTGGCAAGCAAATCATCTGGTGTGACTTCATCATTCCATTCCTCAAAAGGGGGGAGCGCCGGCCAAGAGGTAAGAGGGTAGAATAGTGGCCAATCATCTTCTACAACATTCTCCAATTTTTGAACAGCTTGGATGTGGACAGAGGACTGATAAACTCTCTATTGCTCTTCTTTTTTTTCTTCTGAGAACTCATCAGTTTCGGCATCAGAGGAGACTTCTTCAGGAGTAGAGTCTTGAAGTTCTTGGATCTCCTCTTCAAAGACTGGGACTTCTTGAGCTTCTTCTTGATTTGGCTCCCAAATGATATGGTGCGAATTAAGGCTGACAGGATGGTGGGTAGCTGGGGTGGCTCCAGTGGGTACTTCCATGGTAATGGGCAGTCCTTCGAATATCTCCATAAGGCTCATAAGGTGACCTTGATGATTGTCTTAGAGGGGGGTGGTATGGAATCCTGGTAGGGTAGGTTTGGTCTGTTAGCTCCCTATGGCAACCTGGTTGCTACCAATATGGTTGGCTACTTCAGATTCTATCTAATCGACTTCCTCAACTGTTAGGTGGGTGAGGCTTCCAATGGTTACTCATTGCAAATGTGCTATGGCCCAGGGGATATGATGGAATATCTGATGGACATGGAGGGCCCTCTTGATCAGCTGGCTGGTAGTTAACAACTCAGTAATGAGGTCTTCCCGGTCGTCTTCTTGGGTCTCATTGTGAAGGCGGTGTCTGATTTCATAGTTGTGCCAGAGGGTCATCCATTCAGTGGTATCTTTGAGCTGTTGGGTCATTAAGTACTGGTAGTTGATAAAATGCCCAAGATCCTCAGTGTAGAAGTTCAGGTGTTTAGTGATATTGGGGCACCAAATGGCCTTCTTGATAGCTTCGAAGACCAGAGTCTTTAGGCTAGGCAGAGGAGTAGAGCGGCAGGAGGTCTGGTTGGAACGGCAAATAGGAGGCATTGTGGGGAAGTTCTTGATTGTTTGGTACTGGTTCCAAGACTGGGATGGGGTCTCCTTTAAGTAGTGCATTCATTCATTTTGGCTCAGATTGTCCTTACTCCTTTTGGGATAATCACTTGATATATTAGGTTATTCACTTGATTGTCATACCATACATTGTCTGATCTTAGCAGTTACTCATACTCTGTATTTCGGTTGTGCATATCACAGTACTGATTGCACTAATTTATAATGTCATATATAGCATATATTAAGTTGTCATATCTCAATAGAATTTAATCAATTTAAATCAAATCAAATTCAAATTGAATTAAGGATCCAATTTAAATCCTATTTTTTAAAATATAATAACTCATTAAAAACACATCTAAATTTAATAATCTTTAGCTTGCTAGATTCCTCTTATATAGTGGAATATAACAAGCTAAAGAATATTAAATTTAGACATATTTTTATTGAGTTATTACATTTTGAAAAATAGGATTCAAATTAAATTTCAAATTAAATTAGACCTTTGATTTGATTTGAATTGAATTAGATCTTTGATTTGATTTATTGAGAGAACTAATGCTATTTATTGTGAAAAGTAAATAATAATAGAGTGACTATGCAAAATATTAGTAAGTGTACTAGATCTGGGAGTAGTGGAGTATTCAACTAGTAGTATAGAAAGAGAGAGATTAGTATAGAGCTGAACTTCTTTAGACTGACTAGTAGATAGTACTTGGAACTAGTACTCCAAAATGAATTAAATCAAATTGAGAGTCATTCAAATCAAATCAAATTTGAATTGAATTGAGACTTCAATTTGAACCTTATTTTTCGAAATATAATAACTTGACAAATACATGTCCAAATTCCATAATATTTAGCTTGTTATATTCTCCTATATAAGAGGAATATAACAAGCTAAAGTTTATTAAATTTGGATATGTATTTGTTGAGTTATTAAATTTCGAAAAATAGGGTTCAAATCAGACCTCAAATCGAATTTGATTTAAATCAAATTGAATTGGATCTTTGATTCAATCAAATAGAATCAAGTTTGGGTCAAATTCAATTTGATTTGTTGGGAGAACTACTTGGAACAAATCAAATCAAATCAAATTTAGACCAAATTCAATTCAATTCAAACTAATTCAAATTAGAATCTAATTTGATTTGAATCAAATTAAGTCAAAATATAATATAAATTCAATTGA
>RQIL01011222.1:0-21238 GCA_003951145.1 Jimgerdemannia lactiflua | reverse complement strand
GAAAGGGCTATAAAATCCAGCCCAGCCCGGCAAGAACAAGTATGGAAAAAAAGAAAACCAAAGAGGGAGATGGGGGGTGGGGAAAAAAGAGAGATAAGCAGTAGAGTGAACAAGTGGTAAAGCAGATAACTAAGTTATTCTGCTGAGTGGCCAGTGTAAAGAGCAGCATATATCTATCTAGCATATATACATAAATTGCGTAGAGGCGTAAAATATCTTTGGTGCTAAATGTCTAGAATTGGCATATATGCAATGTAAGACCTCTCTGCCCACTCCTAACCTGCGACTGCAACTAACTAATTGATGCATATCCATTGACTCATAATCTCAGTTGATATTACCTATTCAATATTTCTATGCAATCAATGCTTAAACCCGAAATATATATATGTAATATATGTATATGTCTTATTTGGGAAGTCCAAAAAAGGAAAGGGGTACGAAAAGGGAAAGGGCTATAAAATCCAGTCCAAATAAATGTCCCAAATGAAGGAAAATGCAAGATACTGCGAGAGAGATAAGGGAGGGCAGAGGGAATGTGAGGAACTCAGAGGAGGAGGAGAAAAATGGTAGAGCGGCAGGCAGCCATTAGAACAGGCACAGGTGGTGCAGCGGGGTAGGATGATGAGTGGTCATGGGGTCGATGAGCATTTGGGAGGTCGGGTGGGGTGGAGAGATCGACGAGCAGTCGATTAAAAACAGGCATGGGTGGCGCAGCGGGGTAGGACGATGATCGGTCAATAGAAATGGGCGCAAGCGGCGCAGCGGGGTAGGATGACAAGCAGTTGTGGGGTCGACAAGCGGTCGGGCCGACGAGCGGTCGGGGTAAATTAGGAATGAAGATGGGCGTTGGGGATGGTGGCAGAATGAAGAGAAAGAATGTGTGAGATAGGTATATGAATGTAGGAGCGGAATGCATCACTTGACCAATGGCCCAAGATTTGAATTTCATAGTCGGCCAGACCTGCCGCTCTGGCATCGGATGCAGTGCCTATCCGAAAGCTATGTCCAGCATAAAGGCAAGGATTAAGACCAATACGAGGTAACAAGGATCGCAAATGGTCTACTAGCCAATGCCAGGAGAACACCTGCTGGTCAGGCGGGGAAAAGAGCGGGGTGGTGTCGGGTGCCAGAGAGGAAAGAAATAACCGGTGGAGCAGGGTGACGGTGCAGGGAATACCGGGGGGTGCCTGCAGGATGTGGATCAAAACACCATGACGGAAAGAATCAGTCTTAGAAGAGGGAAGAGTAAGGATAATGTGGGAGGGGAGGGCAAGGGAAGGGTAAAAGGACACGCAATCCCGGGATATATGCATAGTGGGGTCAAAGGGGTGGTCCCAAGTAATTTCCCCAGACCGGAGGAAGCCGAAGTAAGCAAGCATAATAGCAGCCACGAACATGAGGTCAGGGGCATTACCGTTCAGTTGGAGGTATGGGAGTAGGTGGCGGAGGCAGTCAGATGTAAAAGGGAGTCGGGGTCATGTGGGTCGAGTGCCCAGCCACCATTTAATGCCACGAAGGACCCTGGGCAGTTGTTGAAGCCCCAATAACGGGTCAGGCAGGCCAGAATCGATGTGAAGAGAATGAATGGCAGAGAGGTACTTCTTGATAGTGGTCGGTGCAAGGTGATGAAGGGCCAACAAGCAGACCCAATGCATCAATACCAGCTCAGACACGGAGAGGGTGGGATGGTCAGTTGGGGTGTGAAGGGTGCAGAATTGGAGGAAGCTCCACTGGCCGGATGAATATGATCGGCATGTCGAACTTGCCAGTCCGAACTGAAGGAAGAAGGCCATGAGGGGTGGAAGGTGGGAGTATTGGTGGAGCCTATCGGTGTGGGGAGTAACTGAGCAGATGGGGCAAGAGAGCGGAAACCGGCCATATCGGCGCATGAGAGGGCATCAGCAATGCCATTGTCTTGAGACGAGACATACATCACACAGAAATGGAAGGCATATTGAGCCATCAGTAGAGAGATGTGGCATAGCAGTTTGAGGAGGGCGGGGTTAGTGGTGGTGCCAGAGTTAATGATGTGAAGAACGGCCTGGTTATCGGTATGGAGTAAGATGTGGCAGAAAGTCCAATGTGGGCTCCACGTAGCGGCGGCCAGAACCACTGCAAATAATTCTTTGAATTGAATATCGAGGTGTTGCATTGTGGAGGACCAGGGAGAGGTGAACCATTTGCCTTCGAAGTAGGCACCCAGACCTATGTCACCACTAGCATCTGTCCATACATGAGCATCCGGAGCAGCTGTCCAGTCCACAGAGTGAAAGACCGAAATGCCATTCCAGCATGGTAGAAATGTGAGCCACCATTGAATATCGGCATCAAGTGGGATAGTAGAATGATTGCTTGTCAAGTGGTTGATAAAGCGCCACAAAAATGGACGGCCTGGCAGGATGATTTTACAGGCGAAGCTCAATGACCCAATGAGGGATTGAAGCTGTGGTCGAGAGCAAGAGCATCGGGGGGGCCAGCGGTGAAGCTCGTCTAGAATACCAGTGAGTTTCCCAGCTGGGAGGCGGGCCTGCATGGCATCTGTATCTAATTCGATACCTAGGAAGACGATACACATCAAAGGGCCAATGATTTTCTGTAGTGGCATTGACCATCTAAGATGGTGGCATAGTTGAAGGAACTGGGAGAGGTTGGAAGAGGCGAGGGGAAGGTTGCCGGATGGTGAAGCAAGGATAAAATCATCTATGTAATGGAGGAGATGATGGAGGCCTTGTTGATGGACAATCTATGTGAGCAGTTCGGCAAAGATGTTGAATAGGAACAGGGATGAGCTGGCACCAAACAGGAGGCAGTGGTCAAAATAATATTGACCCAGCCATTCGAATCTGAATAATTCCCAGTTGGAGGGGTAGACATATATATGATGGAATGCATTGGCGAGGTCGACTTTAGATAATAGACAGCTCCAGCCAAAGTGCCAAATAAGGTCCAATCCATTGTCGAAGCATATATAAGATATGCAAAATACGTCCGTATCAATACCAGCATTGACGGAGGGGCCATGTCGAGGCCAGGAGAGGTCATGGATGTGTCACCATTTGGACAATGAATTCTTCTTGGCGACAGCACCCAGGGGTGAGGAGTGGAATAGGGGAAATGGCGGGGTTGAGAATGGGCCACAGATACGACCTGCTGTTACCTCCTGAGTGATGTCCATAGAGACTGCCTCAGCATGTACAATTGCGGATTAATGATTATAACCAATATGATAACATTGGGTACCATTGAAGCCCATGAGAATACCTTGAGAGATGGTGTCAATGGCAGCATGGGTAAGATCCTGGTCTGGATATGTGGCGAGGGCTCGTGACCAGGTGGACAGCTGAAGGGCAGTGGTGAGTGGAGGGAAGCGAGCCTGGATTTCGGAGGAAACAGCATCGAAGGGCTTGGAGAGGGGGCAACAGAGAAAGGTGTTTGGAGCCAGTTGGAGAGAGGTATTGCTGGTGGGTATTGTGTGGTCAGGGGCGAGTTCCTAGGGTTGTTTCGAGGGATTGTTGGGACAGTCCATCCAAGGGTGGTCAAGGCTGCATTTCAAGCATACATGTGCGTAGATGTACTTATGCTAGTGGCAGCCAGGATCTCACATTGGGGTGCCGTCAAAGAGGAATCCATTAAAGTTATGGCACACCGGCGGGATTTTGGAGGGACTGGGGCTGTGATTAGAGTGAGATGAGCAAGAGATCTGGCGCAAGCGAGATGATGCTTTGGAAAATGAAGCTACAGTAGAAACAGGTACCAGCAGTTTCTGATGGAGACTCAGGGACATGAATAAATCGGGGTCATGTTTAGCCCAACAGCAGCACCATTCAGTTGAGATGCCATCGTGCGCGACTTCGGTGATGCGTTTGTTGTGGAAGGCAATGTGATAGTCAAGGAGGGCATGCCAGAGTGATATTCTTGCAAGAGAGACAAAGTCGATGGTATAAGAGAGGAATGATGTGGGTTCGGTCAGGCCTGGGTGGGTGTCATGGATGATGCTGAAGTAGGTGAGTAAACTGGAGATGAAGGTGGGGATGTCGGGGAGATCCTTGGATAGAGACGTAGCTTTCTTGGTGATGATGCATGTGCCCGAATCATCCAGAGATTTGATGAATTGGTGGTCCCGCATCAGGACTCCCTATGTCGGGTGTGTTCCAGTAGCTGATCAAGTGCTGTCACCGGGAACGAGTTATTGATCACCATGGCCAGTAGGTGCTGGTTTACATGGCTGTATTTCAAGGAGAGATTGATGCCCCATACAACTGTGGCCAGTAAAGAAAGAGATGGAAACTCACCAGCCAATGCATCCAGATCTGGTGGGATGAGCAGGGGAGGGGCGGCTGACAGTGCGGCAGAGAATGAGGCAGCAGCACAGTCAAAGGAGACTCCGCTTTTAGTAGAAGAAGGTTGTGCCGAGTTAATCAGTTGAGGGGAAGAATTGTGGTTGGAGCGGAATAGGTTGAAGAGGTCGTCGAAGCGGCGGTCTTGTTCAGCAAAATGGTCCATAATGTCATCCAGGACAGAGGAGGGTGTAGGACCAGGCTGTTTAGATGCCGTGCGAGTAGAAATGCATATTGAGCAGCATGTGGCAGAACCGCTCACAGTATTCTCCTCAGTGGTTTGGGATTGCATATCCGTGAGATAAGACACTACAAAGACTGCATCAGCAGCATCTTCTGTGGAACCATCATGGAGGAAGCATAGAACTCGCTTGATAAAAGGGAGGTCGATGCGATGTGGGCATGCCAGAGAGCCGACTTCATGTTGGCCACATGAAGAGGGGTCGAATCGGCACAGGATATAAGTGTTAATGACTTGAGGCATGTGAGAAAAAAGGGAGATGAGTGGTAGAGTGAACAAGTGGTAAAGCAGATAACTAAGTTATTCCACTGAGTGGCCAGTGTGTAAGAGCAGTGTATGTCTATCTAGCATATATATATAAATTGCATAGAGGCATAAAATATCTTTGGCGCTAAATGTCTAGAACTGGCATATATGCAATGTGGGACCTCTTCGCCCACTCCTAACCTGCGACTGCAAGTAACTAATTGATGCATATCCATTGACTCATAATCTTGGTTAATATTACCTATTACAGGATTCCAATAATTGTCTGGGCATCAGCAGTTTTGATGGCAAAGACTTCAGGCCATTTTGTCAGATAGTCTTTGATGATGAGGATATAGTGTCTACCTCGACTAGTTACTGGTAGGGGTCCAATAATATCTATTCCTAGTCTTTGAAAGGCTCCAGCTAGTGCTGCAATTGGCATTAATGGTGCTCTGTCAGTAGGTTTCTATCAGTATCTTTGGCAGGTATCATATTGTTGAATATGTATTGAAATTTATTTCCTCATTTTAGGCCATCAGTATTGCTTCTTGATTTTTGCAATAGTGGCTCTGATTCCTTGATGTACATTCTGGTCATGATTTGTTATTAGGATTTTTGGTACTTCATCTTCTCTTGGAACTCAGGTATATCAATCTCCTTCCACTCTCCAAAGTTCACCATTGCCTTCTTGAAATTTCTTGAGGTTTCTTTGAATAAACAGCTTGTGGGCAGGCTGGATTCCTTTCTTGAAGCTCCTATGGTACAGGCTCTAGGTGAGGGTGAGGCATAGATCTTGGTTCATTTGAGCAAGTGGGAAGCAGCCTTCTCTTGTGGGGGCTCCTTCCCTTCTTATTGAGTTCAGGGGATTCTTAATAGAGTATTAAAGTTGGAATTCTTAGCACTTTTCTTGTAGATGATGGTGAACTGGTATTCTTATAAGAATATGATCCATCTTGCAAAGATTCCTGAGGGTTCTGGTTTCTTGAACAACTATTGTAGAGCTTAGTGGTCTGTGATGAGAGTGAATCTATTTCCTAAGAGATAGTGGCAGAAGTGGTCTACTGCCCATACTACTGTTAGGCATTCCAACTTGGTAGCTCTGTAGTTTGCCTGTGACTCATTTGTGGCCTTGCTAGCATATTCGTTAACATGCTCTCTCTTATAGTCATCTTGCTGTGACAGAATTGATCCAAGTCCTAGGGCTGAGACATTTGTTGCCAGGATAAAGAGCTTGTTGAAATCTGGTCACACCAAGACAGGGGCTTCTGTGGGGCCTTCTTGAGCAGTTTGAATAACTTTTGCTAGTCTTCTTTCCAGTAGAATGGTTGGTCCTTCTTGGAGATATCTCGGAGAGGTGCTGCCTTGTCTGAGAATCTTGGGATAAATCGCCAATAGTAGGATACTAATATGAGGAAAGATAGAGTCTCCTTTGCTGAGGTGGGGTCAGGTAGTTCTTGACTTTCTCTACCTTGTGGGGGTCAGCATGCATGTCTTGAGCTGAGATAATATATCTCAGATATTCAACTTAGTGTTTTCTGAAGAAGTACTTCTTGGTATTGGGTCTGAGTTCTGAGCTTTGGATGGTATTGAATACTTTGCAGAGGTCTTGCAAATGCTGCTTGAATGTCTTGGAGTAGATGGTTACATCATCTATATAGACTAGAACATTCCTTCTGATGAGATTCTGGTAGACATGGTTCATCATTCATTGGAATGAGGCTGGTGTATTGCAGAGTCCAAATGACATTCAAAGGTATTTGTACTGTCCTTGTCTGGTGATAAAGGCTGTCTTGCAGATATCTTCCTTGGCAATGGGGATTACCTGGAATCCTTGGAACTGGTGGTGGTCATATACTTAGCTTTTCTGAGGGCATTGAGAAGGTCATCAATTCTTGGCAGTGGGTAGGCATCTTCTGTAGTGACCTTGTTGAGTTTTCTGAAGTCCACAACTAGTTTCCATCCTCCTATCTTTGTTATGATAATTGCTGGTGAAGCCCAGGGGCTTAAAGAGGGTCTGATAACTCTGTTCCATGGCATTTCATCTATGTGTTATTGTTCAAATTCGATCAAGTGGTGTGGTGTTTGGTAGGGGCATTGTTGGATTGGTTTTGTATCTCCAGTATATATAGGGTGCTCTCTGTATTGGTATGGTGGGAAGTTATTGTATATAGTGATAAATATATCCTTGTACTCTTCTATCAACTCCTGTATCTGTTGTTACTGGTCCTTGGTTAGAGTTGCCTCAATGTTGATGGCTTTGATTGCTGAGTTTGCTGAGTCTTCCTTCCAGGTATCATCAGTCTCACTGGAGAGGGCTTGCCATTTCTCCAAAACTCATAGACTTCTTCTTCATAGGTGTCTATCAGTGGTTCGAAATATCCCAGTATTATTTCTTTGGGGATGATGATCATCTTGAAGCTCATGTTTCTGATAGGGATGTGGATTGGCAATATCTAGTTATGAATTTGTTCCTCAGTCAAGAGTAGGTGATACTTCTCTCAGAGCTCCATTGATGGTTTGAATATCAAGTTGTTGGCTTCTACCAGAAGGTGCACATCAAGGCCTCATTGCTGATATGGCTGCAAGATGATTTCCTCTCTTACTCAGATAGGGCAGCAGATGTGGGTTCTCATTTGTCTGAACTGAGTAACTCTTGCTACATGGACCTCAACAGATTGTATCTGGTGGTCTCTGTTGGTGCTTCCAAATCCTCCTTGTCCTCTCTTGGTGCTGTCCAGCTGCTTTACTTCTTGAATGGTAGGCTGTGAGGTCTTGATGAAGAGGATCTGGCAGATGGCCTTCAGGGGGTTGAAGTATCAGTGATTCCTTCCATGATTGTAAATAATGACCTTCAGGGAACCTTGGTAGTTCTGGTCAATGACTTCTCCTTCAATGGTGATTCCTTCGGCTGCTAAGGATAATCTTGATGCTATATAGTTGACTATAGAGTCCTGGAAGTATAGCAAGTGCAATTTGAAGATTAAAGGTCTTGGTACTTCTCGGTTGGATTGTTATCTGATAGGGGAGACAGAGGTTATATCCAACTGATCCTTCTGTTTGTACAAGAGGAGGCTGTGCCCAGGGTAAGAACAACTTGACTTGGACAACCAGCTGAGTCTTGAGGAATGGTGCTACAGCAGCTATGATTGCAGGTGAGAACTCCATTCATTCTGGCATAAAGAATGGCCAACACACTCCTGTCTTCAGGTTTCTTGTATAGTTGAACCCAGTCTTTCCAAGGGGGTCCAGGACTTCCATGAGGCTAAAGGCGAGATTGACTCCTTGTTTGCCTTGATGTGGGTGATAGTATCAGCAGATAATGGTAAGAACTTCCAAAGGTAGGTCCCAAATGGTGGTCTTGTTCTTAGCCTTGCAGTCTCCTTTGTGGTTGATCTCCTTGCACTTCTGGCAGGCTCAGCGAATTCTAGGTTCTTGCAGGTAGTGCTTCCAATAAATTGAATTGAATTGAATTGGATCTAAATTCGATTCAATTCAAAAACTTTAAACAAATTGAGGCCCAATTAGATTTGAATTAATTTGAATTGAGGTCCAATTCGATTTGAAGTCTGATTTGAACTCTATTTTTTGAAATCAAATAACTCAACAAATATATATCCAAATTCAATATCTTTAGCTTGTTAGATTCCTCTTATATAGGGGAATCTAATAAGCTAAAGATCATTAAATTTGGACATATATTCATTGAGTTATTATATTTCTAAAATAGTTTTCGAATCAGACCTCAATTTGATTCAAATTTGATTTGATTCGAACTCAATTCAAATTGAAAAATCCCCAATTTGATTTAATTCGAATGACCCTTAATTCAATTGGATTTGAATTGATTTGATTTGTTTGAGAGCACTACTTACAGGGTAGGATCCTTTCTCTTGACTTGGCTTCTGTAGACATCTTTGCTGAGGTGAACACTTGGATGTTCACACTAGTAGCAGGTAAAGGTCTTCCCACAATCACAATATCCCTTCTTAACAAAGCCTTTGTTTTGCTCCTTGACTTCCTTGCTGGTAGGGTATCTCTTCTGATACTTGTCATAGATTGGCAGAGTGACCTAAAGAGCTCAGGTAATGGTATAGAAACTGTTGCTGTCTCTTTTGATGGTAAGAGTCTCCACAGGTTGGCAGGAGAGGATCTTTTGCTGTTCTTGATAAGTCTTCTTGAAGATCTTTGGGGTTGGAGGCTGAGCTTGGCTGTGGACTGGTGCTCATTTCAATTTATCTTTATTGATAATTGTTGGCATTGGTATCTTCTTAAGATCCAGGACTCAGTAGGTGTTGCAGATATCCCTTCGTGAATAGAAATGGTTGAAGTGCTTGCACCTGCCTAGATAGAAGGCTTGTGAAATTTGGTTTTCTATCAGTGGGGGTGGTGGTTGTATGGATGATCCTGTGAACTCAAGTGCTGCTCTTTCATTGTTGGCTCTATTGATACTTCCTGCTAGGCCTTTGATGTCAATAACTCCAACAAAAGATTCTTCTAGCTCACTATCTTAATCTCTAGGAGCATTGAAGTCACTTCCTAATTCTTGTAAGAAATTTGCTTCACTCTCATCTTAATCCTCAGTAGTGGTGGGTGTGTTGCTATATCCTTACCATTCTGTCTCAGAGGCCTGACTTGCTTTCCTTGATGATCCTCTTGACTTGATGGACACCTTGTACTTCTGTCCATGAATAGTGAAGACTAGGAGTTGTCTTCTGATTTCCACATTGGCTCCAACTTGGTACATCCAATCTATTCCCAAGATCAGGTCAAAGGAGGTTGCAGGGGTTATGACAGCTTGAGGTACATTGAGGCAGACTTTCTCTACTTGAATGGGGATATCTTATATAAGTCCAAGGGGGGTAGATGCTGATCCATCTGCCATGATGACTCTTGCTTTTGTTTCTTTATCAATTCTCCATCTAATTTTCTCTAATATTCTCTGAGTAATGATGCAAACTGCTGCTCTGGTATTGATAAGAATTCAGGCATTTTCTCCATGCACTTTTCCACTTACTAGTCTTGTAGATTGATGTTCTTGTTGCCAATTTTTATGTACTGTGTGAATAGTGCTGGGCTCTTGTATATGTGTTTCTTTAGGAATTTTCACCTAACTTCTGGAGCATTCTTGAGGACTTGCTTAATGGTGAGACCTGCATTCTGTTGATAGATCTGATCCTAAAGAGAGGCTGCCACATGAGGTTTGCTGCTATTTTGATGTCTGGGTCCTTAGGGGCAAGGTCTCTTATTCTTGGTGGGCATTTCATCTACTGAGAACTCTATACTCATGTGTTCATCTTCTTTGAGATCAGGCAGAGAGATAGTTCTTGATATTTTAGATGGTCTGGCCTTGGGCTCAGAGGTGTCTCTTTTGACTCACTTGTTATTTTCCTGAGGGGTGTCCGAGGAGGAATAGCTATGCCTTAAGTGCTTGCTTGTAGATACTGTTACTGGTAGTGGGGGTGGGGTCCTTGGTGGTCTTTCTCATCCTCTGGTCTATACTGAGGCAGCATCCCAAGTCACCTTGGATGGGAAGGCTTCATAGTATGGATAGGTATCATCTTGATCATGGAACCAGGCTGCTTCTTCTTCCATTTCTTATATCTCTTCATCCATCTGTATGAGGTTGACATTTTGGTTATTGGATCAGATAGCTTGCTTCCTTGGGCAGTATCTTTGGATGTGGCCTTGGTCTCTACAGTAGAAACAGGTAGGGGCATGAGAACCTGTTGTGGCTGAGCCTACAGTTGTGGCTGATGGTGCCTGAGAAGAACTCCTATTGTCTTATCGGTAGTCTGGCCTATTATCACGATGGTAATCTTATTGTCTTCCACCTTAGTTCTTTAGCTGTACTACTGTAATGGCTAAGTTCATCTGTTTGGTGAGCATGTTCATTGGGTCCTCTTGAACTCTTGGCAGCTGCTGCTGTTGCTGTTGACTGAATTGGGCTGGAGTTGAAGGTGGGGGTCTGTTCTCATAGTTGGCCAACTGGGCTCTGAGGAATGCATTCTTCTGCTCTGCTGTGGTGGTTCCTCGAGGTCTTGGAGGTTCAGCTCTAGCTGGCTCATGGTGCTCTTGCTGGGCCAGTCTGTAATCTGCTTCCCAACATCCTTGTGCTCCAGCAACTTATTGTTCAATGCTTCAATATCCCATTCGAATGACTTGCCTTCCAAGTTCTGGGTATAGGCCATTGAGGAAGGTAGTAGATACCAGTGCCAGTTGGACTGCAGGCTGGAGGTTTGCCTTGATCATTTGTGCTTGGAACCAATGATAGAAACTCTTTGAGGTTTCATTGAGTGCTTGAGTCATATAGGTTACGACCTCCTGTGCTTCTTGTTAATGCTTGAGATCATTGAGCCAGTTCTTGTTGATGGTACACCTTTCAGGATAGTCTGTATTCTGAAGGTGGTCAATACATTCCTGTTTATAAATATCTCCTCCAACAAGCTTGGCTTAGTTATATCTCTGTAGGGCTGGGCCTCTCAAGAGTGACTCTATGATTCTGAGTTTTCTTTGGATATCCCATTGCTTGGTGGCTGCTTGCACCTTGATTTCTCCAATGAACTCTTCAATATCCTTACTGTCTATTCTGTGAAACTTCTGGAGATAACTCATGTCTGGCTCATCTTCACTATCTTCATAATCTGAGCTTAGTTTGGGGGTAGCATTCCTTGAAGGTCCTTGTGGGGAAGGAGATGGTGAAGGTGCTCGATGTATAGGGAGTGCTGGTAGAGGGCAGTGTCTTGGTGGTATAGGAGATCTGGGTCTACTGATTAAGGCCAGAGTATAGATTCTTGAAGGTGGTGATCTTCTAATTGACTGGTAATGGCTATCAAATGCTGAGGTTCCAAAAGAAATATTGTTCCTTGTTTCTTGTGGATAATGGCAGGAAGTAAGGGACCAGGGGACTGAAGCTTGGACAATTGGTAGTGTAAGTGGGCTAATATAACTGATGATGGATTTGTCTGCCCCTTGCAGCTGTGAAGTAGTGGGATCTGGTTCACCTTGCTGGAAGTCTGGGTTGCTATTGGTATGATTGTATAGATTGAACTCATTTTCTAGATTGTATGGATTATAGTCCTCTTCTCTTTTGGATGTTTCAAAGTAAACTCAGTCTAGAGGAGTGGCTCAGTTAATAACTGTGGTGATATAGTTACTCTGGTCTGAGTTCTTCATATAGATTCAGGTCTGGTACTCCTTAGGGGGGTCTTCTTCTAGTTCTGAGAGCTGAAGGGGTTCTGGTTGTCCTCTGAGTTGTCTTCTCTCCCTTGAGGTCAGGCTGTATTCTGGGTTACTTCTATTCTTGGATTTGGTTTTCTGGCTGCTATTTTTGAGTAAGGTTCTGACTGCTGTCCTAATAATGGTATTGGCCTTCTTTTCTACTGAAGAGGGCTGTCTCTGCACTTGTTGCTGGCTAGGTTCTCCTGGAGTCTCCAATGTAGATAGCTGCTGGGTTCTTGAGCCAAAAGATCAAGTCTTTAAGAAAAAATTTCCCAGTTGAGCCCTCAAAATGTGACATGCAATTTGTATAACTATATGCTTCAAGCAAGGCTCAATGTGCCACTTGATGAAGTGCATGATATGTATGTTGAGATAAAAAGAGTGATTACAGAGTAGATGGTCACATGATGAGTTGTTCAATTCATTGGCAAAGTTGATAATGGATGGCCCAAAGTCTATGATGGGCTTTGATGACATAGTGTGGCTTAATTATTCAGTGGTCAATAAGTTTTCCTAGCAGTGATTACTTGGGTTTGGCTTGAATATGCAGGTCAATTATCGTGCATGGGGCTGTATCTTGAATATACAAAGGGTCCATGATGGTTGGTCAATCAGTTGATAATTTTTGGCAGTTCGTGGTACAGTAGGTAAAGAAAATAGAGGTTGATGGCTTGCTTATCCATCTGACTTGTTAACTTGATGATGTTGGGTGAATAGCAGTAGTCCTGACTAGTGATCCCAACAAATCGAATTGAATAAAATTTGACCTAAATTCATTTTGATTTGAAAACTTTGAATTGAATTGAGGCCCAATTCGATTTGAAGTCTGATTCGAACTATATTTTTAGAAATTGAATAACTTGACGAACATAGATCTAAATTCAATGATCTTTGGCTTATTAGATTCCTCTTATATAAGGGAATCTAACAAGCTAAAGATCATTAAATTTGGATGTGTATTCGTTGAGATTTTATATTTCTAAAAATAGGTTTTGAATTGGACCTTAATTCAATTCGAATTCAATTTGATTTGAACTTAATTTGAAATGAAAAATCCCCAATTTGATTTGATTCAAATGACCCTCAATTCAATTCAATTTGAATTGATTTGATTTGTTTGGGAGCACTAGTCCTGGTTTTCCTAATGGTCTTGTATCCTTATATGGTGGGTATCCTTGAATTCCTTGGGTATTAGGGGTCTTTATACTTGAATATATGGGTTTCAAATCTTGAATACAGGATTCAAATGATGGTTCAAATGGGCAATCAGTCTGAATACATGGAATCTTGGATTTAATAGGATCTCAGTGGTAGTCTTGAGTTAAATGGAGTGGCTTCCTTTAATTTGGTAGTTTCCTTAAACTGAATGAGACAGTTTTCCTGGTGGTCTTTGAAGTTCATAGCAGTCTATAGTGGTGAATTCCTAATGGCAGTTGATTTCCTTAAACTCAGCAGCAGTTTTCCTGATGGCTTTCCTTAGCAGCAGTCTTGAATAAGAGTTATCTTGGCTCTTGGAGTCTTTTCCCAAAGTTTCTCAAAAACTTAAGTTGGTTTATCTTACACTAGACTTCTTGTCATTCAGATAAAAGCCAATTGACTAAGGATTTATTCACTTGTCCTTCAGGCAGTATTTTATACATTGTGGTTGCTAGGTTGCTTATATTGAACATATAGTTGCTATCTGGTTGCTATTGCTATCTTAGCTAAGTATAGTGCGGCTGCTATATTACATGGCTAAGTAAGCTATTGGCTTATAGGCTGTGACAAATGTTTACTGCTGGATATAGATGTTAGGGGTAGGATCACTGAAAATAGATGGAGTGATTGTATTGCTGCAAATGGACAGAGCGATTGTATTGCTGAAAATGGATGTGATGTTTGTTTATACTGAATGTGGATGTGAAGATTGCTGACAAGAAATGTTTGGGGCAGCTATCTATATGGAGTTAAACTATAACACACTTGTGTGGGGGGGTATTTGTAAGCAATAAAAAGATACTGATCTGTACTTTAAAGAGTATAGTACCCTTTGTCAGTGGCAAACAAATCATCATGCTGGATTGTGACTTCATTATTCTACTCTTCAAAAGTGAGAAGTACTGGCCAAGAGGTGAGGAGATAGAATAGTGGCCAATTATCTTCAACAACATTCTCCAATCCTTGAATAGCTTAGATGTGAACAGAGGACTAATAAACTCTCTATTGCTTCTCTTCTTCTTCTTCTGAGGATTCGTCAGTTTAAGTATCAGAGGGGGCTGCTTGAGGAGTGGAGTCTTGGAGTTCACGAACCTTCTCCTCAAAGACAGGGACTTCTTAAGCTTCCTCTTGATTTGGCTCCCAAATTATATGATGTGAATTAAGGATGACAGAATGGTAAGTAGTTGGGGTAGCCCTTTTTTTTCTATAGGCCATAGCCACATTTATTACCAAGACACATATCTAAACATTGCATTTGTCCTCATACCACATTGGTAGCCCCAATCTATACCATACTACCCTACTCCTACACTCACTCTCCCCCCCACCCCCACTCTCTCAAACACTATCTCATTGCTGATCACCCACACTCATCCCTCACTCTTGCTACATATGACATCAACTAGCTTTCTTCAGCTCCCTTCCCCAGAGCCCCAGCCCCTCTGTCTGTCTTTTATCAACCACCACCACCTCCCCATCTTTTCCCCCAGAGTCAACTTCTTTCCATCCTCAAATACTGCCAACCAGTGTCCTGCCATCCCTACCTACACTGCAATGACCCACCCCAGTGTGAGCCACTCATTGCCTACTACGTCTAGCACTCTTAAAGTACATCCCACCTTTTCAGCTCATGCCCCCTATTTACTTTACCCATACACTGCCCCACCTCTCTCCAAAAGTCCTCCAACACCTTGCACTCTCCTAGCCAATGCTCTGGGGTCTGCACCACCCCACCAGTCTGCCCAATACTCCAAACACTCCTCACACTCAAAGTCTCCTCTAGTCGCCAAGTGCCCAGTCCTATAATTCAGCATCACATTTCACCTCATCACTCTCCACCACACCACCCAGAGCTTTGGGGGGATCCACTTCTTCACCTCTGCCCCCCAAGCCCATAGGCCAGACTAATCCCACTCCTCTCCAATCCCTACTCCCTGCCACCCAACTGGCCAGCAGTCCAGGCCAAAGTCCCATTGGCTATTCACCTCATCGCCAAGGCAGAAATTGATTACTGGTAACCCTCCTAATAGCAGCTTATACCACTGCCACATCCCCGGCCCCCAGTGCTCCTCTGCCACATTCCCCTCCCATCGAAGTCCAATCTGATGACCTCCCTCAATTACTCCCCACCAGAAACCTTGATACCTGAGCCTCCTACTACTGCCACATCTGACCACCTCCAATAGGTCTCTGGATGATCCTCTGGGGGCATATCTTGCTTCCCACACCTTTTGCATTAGGGGCACCCACCCTCCCCCTTTCAGCACTGCTGCTCTTTGGAGCTACCACACTCACAGGCAGTGGAACTTCTTAGAAAAGTCCACTAGTCCCAGGCCACTATGCTCCACTGGTAGCACTAGAATCTTCCAGCTAATTTGACTTCTCCTCTCAGCCCAGATCAAATCCTTCACCAGTCTAAGCAATCTCTTCACTACCCAGGCTGGGAAATCCAAGTGATATACCAGATACCAAAGCTTTGGCATCCAGTAGACATCAGAATCATCACCTATCCTGCCAAGGAGATATGACACCACCCCCAGCTTTTTAGTGCCTCCCCCCAAGCTTGTACCTTCCCTTCCCACCAAGCCTTCAGCAGCACTGACCCATATACAGAGAGGAAGATGCCCAAGTATCAGACTGCCTCTCCTGCTGGTACCACTTTTCCTATGATATCACCACCAATGATTCCATTCCCAAGCACCATCATCTCACACTTGTGCCAGTTCAGCTTCTGGCCTGAGCATCCTTCATACCAGCCAACTGTTTCCTTGAGCTCCCCCACATCATGGACTGAGCCCAGCCCAACCACCATGTTATCCACAAAGATGCCCACCTTCCAGATCACCCCTAATACTATCAACCCACCAATCTGCCTACTAATCTGATCCAGAAGTGGTTCCAATGACAGAGCATACAGAATTAGGAACAATGGGTCCCCTTGCAGCACTCCTCTCCCCAGTGAGAATGGAACTCCCTGATGACCATTCACCATTATGGCAGCCTTGCTTCCCTCCAGCATCTGCACTATGGCCCGCTCTAATCTCCTTGGGACTCCAATTCTATCCAAAACCTTCACCAACCACACCCGTCACACTCTGTCATATGCCTTCTCTTTATCCAAGAAGACCAACCTTCCATCCACCCCTGCTGCCCTCACCCCTTCAATGATGCCATGCACCCATGCCATGCTATCTCTAATCAGTCTTCTGCCAACAAAACCATGCTGCTCTTCCCCCAGAACTTGCTGTGCCACTGCCTGCAGTCGTGCCACCAGCACCTTTGTTATCAACTTCCTATCCATATCCAGAAGCATGATAGGTCACCAGTTCTTCCAATCCTCTCTCAGCCCCTTATCCTTATAAAGGAGTGCCACTAGTCCTAACTCCTGTCCCCCTAGCCAATTTCCTGAGTCAATCACCACTCCACACATCTCCTTCATCTCCCCAAGCACACCTTCAATGTTCACCATTTTCTTCCAGAAGTCCCATGGCAGCCCATCCTCCCCTGGTGCTGTCCCATTCTTTGTAGCTAACAACACCTCCGAAAATTCATCCTCCTGAATGGGGTGGGTCAGCTCCCCCAGCCCCTCGACCCCTGGTGGGGTCTACTCCTCCAGAAAGCCTTCAATAGCCCTGCCATTCTCTCCTTCCTCCTCCTCACTCCACAGGCTTCCCCATTGCCCCTTGAGCAATCCTAGAATATTCTGCACCCCCATCACCATCTCCCCATCTTCTCCTATAATTCCTTCCCACCTCTGCTGCACCTTGCATACCCTTAAAAGCCTAGTAAGATACTTCATAGGCCTTTTGCCTTCCTCCAGCCCCTGCCACCTCAGTTGTGCCACCATCCCCTGCACCTGTAACTCCTCTTCCTCCCTAATGACATCCTTCAGCTCTTCAATTTCCTTCTCCATTCTCTCCATCCTCCACCCTCCACCTTCCTCCTCAGCTCCCTCTCGGCCCCTAGCAGATGCCAGCAGGTGGCCCTCCAGTCAGCGTGAGATTTCCACCATTCACTTTTTCCTAATCCTCTCATTTGCTCTCCCCACCTCCCCCCAGTACACCTGTGCAGTGGCCTTCAGCTTCAGCCATGATCCTCTATGACCAATCCTTTCTTTCTCCAATATTCAATACTATCTGCCACCTCTACCCTCCATTGTTCCCACACCACCTTGTCTTTCAACAAGGCACAGTTAAGTCACCAATGTCCAGGCCCATCCCCACTCCCCCCAAATGTCCCCTGCCCCAGTGATCGGACCAGGGACACCACATCACCTCCAATGCCTTTCAGACATCCCTCCCCCAACAGTCTGCTGTGAGGATCCAGTCGATTTGTGTTCCCAGTCCATGTACTCAGTGAGTATAGACTGCCCTATTCCCCCACTTATGGTGCTCTGCATCTTCCAACATGCTCAGTCTCTCCATCTCCTCCCATCTATCCAGTTCCCCGCTTCTACTTATCCCCTCTAAACCCCCATCAGATCAGTCCATAGTGGCATCCCTGACCATATTAAAGTCCCCTCCAAGCACATCAACTCCAGCTTCCACCAAAGTTCCACTCTCCAACAGCCTCTCTATCCAAGTTATTCTCTCTCCTCTTTTCACTGGACAATAACAAGAGCCCACCACTATGGGCTCCCACCCTGGCCTTATCCATACCCCTCATAACAATCAATCTCCCCACCCCCCAATGTCTCTCAGTTCCCCTTTGCCTTTTCTTATCAAAATTCCAACTTTTCCTTACCATTCTGCTTCCCCTCCCCATTCTCTCAACCAGTTTAACTTGTCCACCTCATCTTCACATCTCACATCCTGAAGTAGAAAAACATCTGCTTCCAAATCCTTAAGCCATGCAAAAATGTTTCAACATCTCCCTGATCCCCTTAGCCCATTGACATTGAGTGAAAAAATATTGGTTATACTGTTCATATTGAGGAATGTATGAGTTGCATGCCCACCCTAGATCTCCATATCCTGATCCATCCTGGACAAATCCAGCTCTCTCTCAGCTTCCAGATCCACCTCCTCCCTCTCCTTAGCCTCCAGTACCACCAAAATTTCTTATACATCCTTAGTGTTCTTCTCTTCCATCATTGAGCAATAGTCCTCACATGCTGTTATCCACATCTCTGCTTCATTCCAGGCATTCCACCCCCCAACCACCATCCTATGTACTGCTCCTTTCAACTCCTCTTCTCTAGCAGCATCTACTCATACCCCTCATCTTCTAGTAGTGTTGCCAAGTGCATCATCGCCAGCTTCCCTACCATGCCAACCCCACACAGAATATCACTCCAGTCCCTCTCACTCAGCAGTTGAAAGTCAACATCCCCCAGCTCCTCATCCACCAATTTCATCATAATTCTTTGCAACCAGGGCCCCTCTCCCACCCACTCACCCCCTGGCATCATCACTCTTTTCCCCACCATGTGTACTCCATCCAAGCTTGTACTGGCTGCTTTATCCAACTCCTCATCCAATGCATCCACCAGGCTTTCTCCAGACACCCCAACTATCTGACCTCTCAAGGCCAATTCTGAGATCCCAGATTGGACACTCTTCACACCCTTCGTTATGATATCCTCCATCACTGCCCCTCTACCTCCAGTAGCATCCCCAGGTCTCTCATTCTCCTTATTCCCATCAGCCTCTCTCTCTGGCCCCCAGTCCTCAAAGAGATTCTCCTCCACAATACCTGCCTCACCCTGCTGGGGGGCATGCACAGAGGACATGGATCCTTCAGACTCCTTCTGCCCTCCACTCCCCTCTGCATTCGCCCCTGACCCTTCTTTTTTTCCACCTGCCCCAAGTCTCATGAGGAGCTCCTGCTGCTGCTTCTTTCTCTGAGCCCTTTCTCACAACACCTTATCTACTCAAATATTTTTTCCATTGATGTCCACCACCATCGTTGCCTTTTTGAAGGCTTGCCATACCTTCTCTCTCTGCTCCACTGCTCCCTCCAGCTCCCAAAGTGCTATCAATAAGTCCTCCTCCTCCTTCTCTGAGCCCCTGACTCTAGACACCTTGTACTCAAAGGGCTCCAACTTCAGTACTCTGGGCCAATCCCCCCCCTTCTCTATCACCTCCTTGCCAGCCATTCTCCATCATATCTCCACATCTACAGTGTGGAATGACATCTCTTCCCACATCTGAAATCCAATATCTACCACCTCACCATACTCTTGCATTGCCCTTCCAACCCTCTCCTTTGTCTCCTCCATTGATACTGTCAGGACCCCTTTGACCACCAGATGTACCACTCTTGGGTCTCAGTGCAGATACCTTGCCATTGGGACAGCAACCTCTCCAGCTTGCACCCCTTTAGCTACTGCCACCAATATATATTCTTCCTTGACAAATCCAACTTCCACTCCTTCCAGCCCTTTCAGGAACTTCACCAAGGCCATCTCACTTAACTATCTGCCTAAAAGTACCAGTACTGCCCTAGCTATCACTGCTAACCCCCAGAAGTTAAGCATGACTGCAAACTCCAATATGGACTTCTTGAGTAATGGTGCCACCACCAGTCCTGTCACACCATCAGCCAGGTCCCCCTTGCATGTCACCAGAGATCCCCCAACCAGTCCCTTGGATTGATCAGCAGTCACATCTTCTTTTTTTTCCAGATTCCCAGTCCCGCTACTATCAGCAGTCACATCAGCTCTGCTAGCCCCACCTCCACCCATCTTCTGCCCTCTGCTGCCTGGCCTAGCATTCCCACTGCCACCAAGCTTCCCCTTTGCCCCTCCAACTTACTGCCAGCTATCCTTATCACCCCCTCCAGCTCCACTCTTCACTGCTGCTACAAAGCTCACCAGTTCCTCACTCCTCTCCTCTCCTCCAGCTCCTTGACTACTCTCCATACCACTCTCAACAGTTGCCTTCCCAAAAGACCCCATTCCCAGTCCATACTCTTCCTTCACTTGCTGCCATTGAAATGCTATACCAGGTCTTGACCCAGTATGCCAACCAGGAGATTGAATTGTTGCTATTTTGTAAGTTGCTTTTTCCAATAAACCATTCAAAAGTATGTTTGAAAGTGTGTGTAATGTGAATGGTAGTGGCTTGAGTGCAGCCAAAATGGTAGTTGGGGTAGCTTCAGCAGGTGCTTCAACAGTGATGGGCAGTCCTTCAAATATCTCTATGAGACTCATAAGGTGGCCTTAGTGGTTGTCTTAGAGGGATATATTGTGGAAACCTGGCAAAGTGGGTTTAGTTTGTTGGCTTCCTATAGTGACACAGTTGCTTCCAATATAATTAGCTACTTTGGCTTCTACCCAATTGGCTTCTTCAGTGGTAAGGTGGACAATTTCCTAGTAGTTACTCCTTCCAAGTGTGCTATAGCCCAGGGAATATGTCAGAAGATTTGGTGGACATGAACAGCTCTCTTGATAAGCTGGCTAGTAGTTAATAGTTCAGCAGCAAGATATTCCCAGTTGTCTTCTTGGATTTCATTACAGAGGCAGTGGCTGATTTAATAGTCATACCAGAGGATTATCTGGTTGGTGGTGTCCTTGAGCTGCTGAGCCATGATGTACCAGTAGTTGATGAAGTATCCAAGGTCTTCAGTATAGAAGTTCAGATGGTCCAAGGTATCTGTATGCCAGATAGCCTTCTTGATGTCATCAAAGACATTAGTCTTAAGACTTGGCAAAGGAGTAGAATGGCAGGAGGTCTGGTTGGAATGGTGGATGGGAGGCATTGTGTATAGAGTACTTATTCTTTAATCTCAGTTCTTGAGGCTGAGGCTGCATTCTTTAACTAATGTGTTCTTCATTTCAGATTATCATTACTCCTTTTGGTGTGATCACTTGATGGATTAGGTTGTTTATTTGATTGTCATACCATTATGTCATCTAATCTTAGTAGTCACTCATATCCCATATTCTGACATTGTCGATTGTGCATGTTACAATATATGATATAGTTTTTATTAAATATCTAAAACCATTCATTTTGTACATATAATACTCTCTAAGATACATTTATATATA
>RQIL01011221.1:0-11516 GCA_003951145.1 Jimgerdemannia lactiflua | reverse complement strand
TTTTTAAATTATACCACTTCTATTGACATACATGCCCTCTTAATAGGAAAGCCTCTAGCTGACTCCTTCACCCAGTTGCAATACCGGCTCTTCCAACACATTAATCGATATCGCGACGTCCTGTACTGTGATCGGACGCATCTAAATGCGCGCGAGATCAGGCACGTGTACGCGTTGCATACGTTGAATCATGTGATGAAGTATGTGTTGCGATGCGCTTTCTTTTTATGTACAACTCGTTTGCTGACTCGCTTGAAGGTTAGCTCCGATTTCTCGATTGATATATCTGCTTCATAACCCCAGGACCCGAGACCGCATCTTGAAGAACAACCAAAAAATCACCAAAACGCACAGTGAAGTCAATGATATCGGGTGAGCGATCCAGAGCTCTTTCGTTTGATCATGCTAGGTTCATAAATTTTCTCACGTATCTAACACAAATTCCTCGTTCGCCCAGTGAAATTCGCGACCAAGGCTTTACCCGTCCCAAGGTCCTCATCCTCCTCCCTTTCCGCAACGTGGTCGTCGACGTAGTCAAATCTTTCATCTTCCTCTCCGGCAGCGAGCAGCAAGAACACAGGAAACGGTTCTTCGACGAATACGATATCCCTGAGCCAGACAAGGAGGACGACCTTGCGTACTCGGACAAGCCCGCCGACCACGTTGCCGCCTTCCGTGGCAATATCGACGATCATTTCCGGCTGGGGATCAAGTTTACGAGGAAGACCATGAAACTATATTCGGATTTTTATTCGGCGGATGTGTTGATTGCGAGTCCGTTGGGGTTAAGGATGATCATCGGGGCGGAGGGGTACGTACTGCTCTGGAAGAGCGTCGAAACTTACTTGTCAAAGCTATATTCAAAAATATTGTGTAGGCCCTATTTTTAACCATCGTTGCTCCTAATTTCCAACCCTACCAGTGACAAGAAGCAGGATTTCGATTATCTGTCATCCATCGAAGTCGTCATCATCGATCAGACGCAAATGTTTTTGATGCAGAATTGGGATCACATTGAGGTTCGTGGCGTTTCCTTTCTCTTTCCGGCATGGTTCTAAATTTTATAGAATGATGTTTTTCTCCAATGTCAACCAACGTTGGCTTTTTTAGCACATATTTGAGCATATGAATCGGATACCCAAAGACGCACACGGATGTGATTTCTCGAGAGTTAAAAACTGGTATCTTGACAACAGGTGGGTCTTTTTTGCGGATAAAGATTATTCAAATGCCGTCTTTTACCTACTCATACATGTATAAACACACGGCCGCACGCACGCATTACAGAGCCAAACACCTCCGCCAGACCCTTATCTTCTCGGATTTTCTCACCCCAGAAATCAATGCACTCTTTAACAAACACTGCAAAAACGTTGGCGGAAGGTTGAAAATTCGACCCGCAGCGTATACAGGCTCAATTGTTGATGTTGTGCCCCAAGTGCAGCAGGTTCGTAGTTGATGTTCGGAGAACGAAGTCCAGTTCTTATAGGAATTTGCCTGACGCATTGCTCGAGTGTGAGCGGATAGCATACTATCATGAGGGGGGGGGGTAATAGATATATTTATATTGTTTAATATTTCAATCATGCTCCAGATCTTCACTCGGATCGAGACGCCATCGCTTGCGGAGGAGGCGGATGTGCGGTTTAAATACTTCGTGGAAAAGGTATTTTGGTATCCGTTCTTATTTGGCTTCGGTGTAACTCGATTGGCATACTCATTTGCATACTAATGTCTTTCATTATTCTTGATTCTTTCACCTTGGACAGACCTTGCCGACGCTCCGAAAGTCGGCCATCACGCAATCTCATACCCTTATCTTCATACCTTCGTATTTTGATTTCGTACGGTTACGAAATTACCTCGACGACGGGCAATATTCATTTACGCAGATTTGCGAGTACGTTCTGCCTCGCTTCCTTTCATTCCTTTCCTACATGCAAAATGGTCCCGGTGAAATACGCTGGGCACTTCTTATTTTTGGTTTGTCGTCTTTAGGTACACGACCACGGCTGACGTCTCGCGCGCGCGTTCGAATTTCTTTCACGGGCGTATGAATTTCCTGCTGTATACAGAGCGGTTCCACTTCTTCAGGAGGTATATCATATTGTTCCGCACTGTTAAAAAATAAAATAAAATAAAATAAAATAATCTAAAACACCCTACGTAAATTTTTAGATACAACATCCGCGGCGCCCATCATATGGTCTTCTACGCACTGCCTGATCACCCACGCTTCTATGCCGAAATTGTCAACTTCCTGACGCTCAGGGGTACCGGCGTCAGCGCCGCGGAGGAGTCCACATTCTCGTGCTCGGCGTTATTCTCAAAGTACGACGTTCTGAAGCTTGAACGGATTGTGGGCACGGAACGAGCGCGTAGAATGTGTGCAGGGGGTAGGAATACGTTCATGTTTACATGTTGAACATGCCGAATGGTTTTCCTCCTGCGCATGAACGATGAGCGTGTCTTGACATTGGAAATCTTGCATGATATATGAGAGTGGATTGATCCCTCACACGAATATGT
Source organism: Jimgerdemannia lactiflua (assembly GCA_003951145.1). Classification (NCBI taxonomy): domain Eukaryota; kingdom Fungi; phylum Mucoromycota; class Endogonomycetes; order Endogonales; family Endogonaceae; genus Jimgerdemannia; species Jimgerdemannia lactiflua. Next base: position 8,987 of record RQIL01011221.1, on the reverse strand, counting down.
ATTGTAGATAAGGTCATTGGAATGCCAAAATCGTTGAGGAACATTTTATTCGCGACTCTGTTCAATGTGAATTGTGAGAAATGCTGACGTCACCTATCTGCGTGACTTCATACGCGCTTTTGGAGCATATCAACAAAGTTCGTTTTTCTGACTGGCCCACCTCACTCAAACACTACAAGGTATACATGTATATGTATATTACTTCTGCTGGTGAGTGGGTGGATGGACCTGTATGGAAGATCATTCATTCACTTGTTACTGTTTTCTCCCAAAACGCACTCTTTTTATCCATAGTATGAGCACGAAACAACATGAAAGATCGATTGCCATCAAGGCCCTGCTCAACGTCAAACACGACAATTACCTTTACAATTATCTTGTGGCGCGAAAAGTTCAGGCTTCTTTTACGGAAGATCATTGTCTCGAGCACATGGGTATTGGGCTCAGCTGCGGAATCTTCAGAAGGACAGTAGGCTCGGAGCCAACGCGAAGATCGCCTTGGATGCATTTAAGGTCAATGTTTCTTTTTTTTTTTCCTTCTTCTTTGTCTTGTTACAGCGTTCCGACTTCACCCAAGCAAGAACAACTGCTTGTTGCTCTTGTGATGAACTGCTTGTTCGGGTGAATGATTGGACTGGGCTTTCGCCAAGCAAGAGCAACTGCTTGTTGCTCTTGTGATGAACTGCTTGTTCGGTTGAAAGCCTCGGACTTTGGACTTCACTTCATCCAAGCAAGAGCAACTGCTTGTTGCTCTTGTGATGAACTGCTGGTTCGGATGAAGCTCGGATCCATGTCCATCAGCTGTAATATGTTACAACTTTCAAAAGTAGTCTTTCCTTAAGTTATTCCTGTTACTGACCCTTGTTTTCCTTCTCACACATGTGCTGAAGAAAGGCGGAGAAGTTGAGGACGGTATGAGCAACACTCATACTGATCACGACCAAGATGTATTATCTGAAAGCGACTATTCCAACGATTCTGACTCGGAATATCCTCCTACCAACGACGAAGATGACGGCGTTGATGGCGACAGCTACAAAATCGAAGCCGTCGGCGAATGGGTGTCATCCGGAAGCAACGTAGGTGTACTGTTCGCAATGTGCAAAGCAACTAGAGTGTTCGAGAGGATTGTGCGTGGTACGGTGTTATTCTTTATGTTAATTCACTCACATTCATGAACGCGGTTTTACATTTTAGAGAGGCAACAGGAAACGCAAAGCTATCTGGCAAAAGCAATCTGAGAAGAAGGTTGGAATAAAACTCACCTCACTGCTAGCAACTCGTATTTTATATCTTCCAATCATTTAATGTGTGTGTACAGACAGAGATCCCTCGCTGTTCTTATGATAAACTTATCTACATTGTTTGCATAGATTGTTGTCATGGAAGATAGCGATGTCGAACCAACAGGACTTTCTAGTGAAGGCAAGGTTTCTTTCTCTGCAAAAGTATCGAAACCGTTAGCTTTATCTCATGATACCTGTATTGGAACTTAAATAGACACAACCCCTCAAAAGCGTAAGCGAGACGAACAGAATTCCTTGACATCTACGGAATACGAAAATTCCGTAATTTGCATAAGCGACGATGACGAAGATGCTTTGATTGAGCTATGTCTCCCCGAGGAAGACCACACGAAGATGACCAAGAGCGATGAGATTGATAATGGCCTTGTGGGACAGGATTGGAAAATGTGGGCCGCGCTCCTTCAGAAGGCCAAAAAAAAATCCCCACATAAGCACTGGTATGTCACTTGTAACTTTTATTTTATTGCACGTATACGATCCACCTAAAGCAGGTCCTTTCTTCAAGCCCAGAGAACTATGGCATCATACGTTGTGGAACCGGTATACTGCTCTCAGACTGGATGGAATAAGACATCTATCAATCTCTACAAGCAGGCTTATTAAAAGCAGATCGCACATCTTTCATTGATTTCAAGCCTTACATGTTCAGTATTTTTGGAGAGGTAGGTTTATTTATTTTTTTCATATGGATCATACTTTTGTTCCTTTGATTAACCTTTGGGTCCACAGAAATCTCTTAAAAGCATGCAACAAGCGATCCGTTCGAGAGTGCCACCTATCGATGAGCCTCGAGGGAGTAAACACTACATCATTGACCGAGTACTCACCCAGTTGTAAGTCATGATCTTTTTGTCAGATTTCCAATGCTCCCCGCTTCTCTATGGTGCTTATATTTCTTTTTGGTATTTCGACAGTACTCAAGAGGTGTTCATGCCAGACAATGGGACTCCGATATCAAGCTATCCGAGATATGCTACAATCACCTGGCACTCTGGCCATGCATGTATGCAGCTATCAGCGGATTGACGTCCAATTTGGGGAATCTGAAATTCCTGCCGTACGTATATCAAATACTTGTTTGTGAAGTATTCCGTTAGCCTTGCTCTCACATATTACACCATTTTGGCTACAATTTGGTAGGGGTGAAAAATACCTTGAGGCTATCGATGACATACGGAGGTTTCGCCATCAGGAGGAATCGCATATGAAAGTGGATGGAGTAGTGTGTACCGAGTTTGCTCATATCGAGTTGTTATCTATGGAGGTGACCGGACATCACGGGCTCCACGACAAGTCCAGGGCCGGCTGGGACCGTCATGCGCCCTGCTGGCCATGCTGTCGCATATTGCGTATATTTTCCCGCATGGATCTATTGAACTCTTTCAAGAGGTCCGGGTGGCTTTCGTTCATGCACATGGTTAGTAGTGAAGAATTATTTCTGGCTTGTAATTTTCATTGGTTCTGTGGCTAATCAGCATACGCACGGTTGTAGAGAAAGCTCTGCACTTGTGGCTCTTTGGCATGCCGTCGCCCGGCATCTTTTTGATGCAACGAATCTCGAAGGCAATAGTGCCCTCTAAATTTGATGAAGCCTGGCTCCTCTGCGAGCTGATCAATTTCCTGTGGACACTGAGGGTAACTACAAGACTTTATTTATGCTTAATTCGGTTATTGCTATCTCACTTACCTCCGAATGTATATCTATACAGATTGAGGTCTTGAACACCACAAAGATACTGGAGAAGCTTAAGACGTCGCACATGGAAAAGGCGCTGGAGATAGAACTTGGTGGAAGTTGCGGGCAGTATCTCTATGACGTTTTAAGGCCTGTGACGTCTGTAAGATCGCAACCACGACACTCGACAAAAAGACCGAGTATGCTAAGGTAGGAGAACATGTACTCCCGGGAAGCTCTCCAATTAGAGAGAAAGATCGATGATGCTACTTTTTTGCGATTGTATTTTGATAAATAATTATCCCAGTCCAATAAAAAAAAATATGTCGGTTTTTTGCATACACCCTATTGTAGATAACCCAGGATTTTTTGAATGACTATAATAGGACTATCTTTATATAAAAAGTCGTTGATGTTAATAGGAATCCATGTTAATGCATTGATTCGTGCCTCCAGCGGTCAGTTGGAGGCTCTAGATCAACGGCTGGAGACTCAGTAGCAAGTCGGTTTGCTTGAGGCTCCAAATAACCGAGCGTGTAACTATTGTCCCCAAACCGAGCCTCCACACTGTCGATCATGGACATGGAAACCCCAGCTCTGCAGTTAGGCGGAGTTGAGAAGATGGATTGAATCATGAGGCGGTTAGTGGATATACTGGAGTTTTCCGCTAACCGTCTCCCATCCCGTGTCCCGACATATCCGGCGTGTGCCCCATTTGGGTCCGACATATCCGTTGGGCTGCAATACTTGAGTCAGCAACTGTATCCAGATTTTGATTTAAAAACAAGGTAAGGACAATGAAGAGTTCTGGATGTGAAGTGGAAGGGCCAGCGGGAGCCAAGGACGAGGAAGGGATGGGTGCGAATCCGGAGCCAGAGTTGAAGGTGATTGAGTGGCGAACCATGTGGAAAAAAGGTGAGTAAAAAGGACTTACAAAAACGAATTGAATTTGCATCAACTGTTTATTGCCACGCAAACACGCGGTCCTTATATACAAAATACATTGTCCCAAAAGGGAAGACGTGCCACAATTCGGCGTTAACCGAATTAGGAACCACATGACAGCCGGAGATAACCGGAGATAAGATCGAGCCAATTGGAGTTGCAGGATAAGAAGTGTACACAAACAAATAAACAAACCCAAATCGAGAAAAGCACGAAACCAAAACGAGAAAAGCATGAATCCAAATCGAGATTAAAAAACATCTGCAGACCCCAGAGGGGTGAGCGTGAGCAAGGAGTGAAGCCGAAGCGGAGTGAGCCGCAGCGAGCTCGGAGCAAAGTGGAGGGGCCGAAGGCAGCGGAGGGGAGCAGAGCGAAGGCTGAGACTCCGGAGCAAGCGCGTGACCCCGGAGGGGGCCAGGATGTTTTTTAATCCTCTCTGAGAGAACCAGAGGTACCAGAAGGTGATGAAAACGCAAACGAGAGCGATGGATAATAGAAGAAATGTTGGGAAGGCGCGCCTTCGCAATGAGAGGGCAGTGGGGAAGAGAAGAAAGTCCATGGCGGAAGAGAGAAGAGTGCAGGACAGAATCAGGGTATTGTGTGACCCAGCAAGCACGATCAAATAGTACAACAAAAATCAGGGAAGGGAAAGAAGAGGAGTTACAGAGTGGATAAGGAGGGAGGGAGGGAAGGAAGGGGGGGTAAAGGGGAGAGAGAAGGAAGGAGTAAACAACAGACCATTCAACAGAAGCCAGAAGATCACGAACAACAGAAATAGGGTAGGCACGATGGTGGACCAAGAAGTTGCCGAGAACCCGAACAGCAGACACCCAGTCAGAATGATGGAAGCAGCAGAGTGCAAGACGTCGAACCTCACACCGAACACACTCCAGAAGAGTGCGACGAGGGTGATTGGAAAGATAGTCAGGGAACTGTTGGGAATGGGGGAATTTGGAATAAACAACAGTTCTGAAAGGAGAAAGAGAAATAGAAAGGTCCAAAAAAGGAATGCTATGTGATCCAACCACCCAGTTAATGGTATGGTGAGGAGGGTAGACGCCCAAGAAGACCTCAGGAATATCAACACCAGCGATAGCAAAGACAATAAAGTCATCAATATATTGGTGGAAGAAGATATCACTGGCTCGAAGGGCAGCGGCTAGTCATGAAGAAGGGTCACAAGTGGCACAGAGCTCATGAGCTAGACCAACAAGGTTGGCTAAGGTAGGGGCACAGTTTGTTCCTATGGCAATGTCAGAAGTCTGGTGAAAAGAGCCAAGGGCCGACTCAAAAAAGTTCGAGGGGCAGACGAGGAGTGTAAGCTCAACAATCGAGTCCAAGGTAACCGGGGAGTCCAAAGGGTAAACAATGGAACCGAGGTAGCAAAGGCAGTCATAGATCTCATCAAAACGAATAGCAGTGTAGAAGGAGGAGAAGTCGCCAGAGGCCAGGCAAGAAAAGTGGGCAACAGGCACAAAGGTGGAACATAAAAGGGCAAGCTCCTGAGTATCTCGAAAAATAGTGTACTCAGGCCCAAGACGATGCTGCAATAGTGCTATCCAGGAGAGGAAAAAGCAGGAAAGCCATTTCGAAATCTCAGTAGTAGGCGAGCAAAAAGCAGCTGTGATGGGACGCTAAGCCAAAACAGGCTTGTGAACTTTTGGAAGAGTGTAAAAGACTGGGAGACGAACATCCGGTGAGGACAAAGAGTCCTGGAAGAAGTTAAAAATGGGATTCACATGCGGAGAGTCCGACAGCGACCGAGCATTAGCAAGGTTAACCCAAAGTAGAGTGAGAACCTCATCCAATCCAAGGGCACTAGGCTCGTAGGCCACGGCTCAGAGGAGGGCACTAAGGCCGTCAAGGTAGAGCGACTTAGGAATAAGCGCAAAACCCTGATTCTTATCAGTGACTGTGAGCAAATGCCAAGGCAATTGCTTGACCAATTTAAGCGTGGTACGCACGGCATGGTCCGAAACCAAGCAAGAGCGAGCACGTCCTGGAACGGACAAAGTGCAAGCCATGTCAAGGAATACGCAGTGTGAAGAGACATTGGGAGGGGGGGTCCAATCACTGGGAACAAAATAGCAAGAGGATATCTCATCTCGACCATCGAAATAAATAGTAAGGTCAAGAGCATGACGAAAACACATAAGCCGACTAGGATCGGTATGAGAGAATTGGGAGGGAGTCGCAGGAAAAACAAAGCGAGGACCCAAAGATAAAGCAAAAACTTGAAGGGGGGAAAGGGGGCAATCGTCCGAGAAAAAAGGAGGGGACAAGAGAGCACCGGAAGAAGAATAAACTCAAAAGTTCGGGACAAGCAACTGGGAAAGGCGGAGAGAAGGCAGCATGAGGAACCAATCACGGGGCACCAGAAGCAACGACAGAATCTGAGATGGGATGGGAATACCGGGGGAGAACCAGGCTGGGGGGAAGTTTAAGAGCAGGAGTTCTTCCCCTTCTCTTTGGCTTTTTTTGAAGGGGGCGACGCGGACAAGCATGAGCAGACCCCATCGGAGTGCCATACTTTGTGACTGCAGGTCTTGGTGCAGGCCTTGCACTCAGGGGCATGAGTGGAGGAGAAGGAGGACCCGGCGGAAGAAGCCGAGGGAGAGCAGGAGTGAGAGCAGCCATGAGACTGACCAGTAGGGGGAGCCATGGGACACGAAGCACCTCCATGGGGGCAGGTAGCCTTGGCAGGGTGCCAGTAGGCATAGTAGAAGCGGCCGGAGCAAACAGGACAGGACCAGGCACCGGCGGGACGAACACCAAGGGTACGACCTTGTTTGGGGGCAGGGGAAGTCCTGGCAGCAGGCAAAGGTGACTGAGAAGAGGCCGACGAAGCCCTGTTGGGCTTGGCAGGGGTCTTGGCGGGAGTCTTGGCAGCGGCGGCGGCGAAGGAATGGACTTCGGCCCAAGCAGCAGCACGAGCTTCGGCCCTGATGGCCTCGGAGACAGAGACCTCGGGAGTGGCGGGGAGGGGAGCAGTGGCGGCGGCCTGGGCAGAGGCAGTGGCACAAGCAGCTTCCTGCTCGTGGAGACGAGCAATAAAGAAGGTACCAGCAAGAAGAAAATGTCGAACAGCATCAACGTCGGCGGCAGCAGAAGGAACCATTTCAATGGTAAATCCGCAGAAGAGAGCGGAGTCAGCCAGGCAGGAGGAAGCAAGGGCCACGAAGGCAGCACAGGCTTTGTGGAAGGCAGTGGAGGCCGAGGCAGCAGTGGCAGTGGCAGCATCAGTGGCAGCAGTCTTAGCAGCAACAGAGGCGGCACGAACCTCCTCAGAGAAGGCTTGGCGGCAGTCCTCAGTGAGGATAGAGAACTTGATAGCGGGCGGAGCCACGGCATCAATTTCACGGCGAAGATGGGCCTCCTTGGCCGAAAGGGCCAAAACAGAGCGAAATTGTGAAAGAAGTGGACGGCCGGAGGGGCGAAGGTCCAGAGGGAGGGAGAGGATGGCAGATGAGACATAGGTCTCGAAAGAAACCGTGGAGGGGACAAAGGTGGGAGAAGAAGCAGGAGGGGGAACCTCATCCATATCGGCGTCGATGATGTCGGCGGGGGGGGCCCCGGGGGCAGACGGTACAGAATGTGAAGTGGAAGGGCCAGCAGGAGCCGAGGACGAGGAAGGGACGGGTGTGAACCCAGAGCCAAGGTTGAAGGTGACTGAGTAGCGAACCATGTGGAAAAAAGGCGAGTAAAAAGGACTTACAAAAACTAAATTGAATTTGCATCAACTGTTTATTGCTATGCAAATGCGTGGTCCTTATATACAAAATACATCGTCCCAAAAGAGAAGACATGCCACAATTCGGCGTTAACTGAATTAGGAACCACATGACAGCTGGAGATAACCAGAGATAAGATCGAGCCAATTGAAGTTGCAGGATAAGAAGTGTATACAAACAAACAAACAAACAAATCCAAATCGAGAAAAGCACAAAACCAAATCGAGAAAAGCATGAATCCAAATCGAGATTAAAAAACATCCTGGCCCCCGGAGGGGTGAGCGTGAGCGAGGAGTGAAGCCGAAGCGGAGCGAGCCGCAGCGAGCCTGGAGTGAAGCGGAGGGGCCGAAGGCAGCAGAGAGGAGCAGAGCGAAGGCTGAGACTCCGGAGCAAGCGCGTGACCCCGGAGGGGGCCAGGATGTTTTTTAATCTCGATTTGGATTCATGCTTTTCTCAATTTGGTTTCGTGCTTTTCTCGATTTGAGTTTGTTTGTTTGTTTGTATACACTTCTTATCCTGCAACTCCAATTGGCTCGATCTTATCTCCGGTTATCTCTGGCTGTCATGTGGTTCCTAATTCGGTTAACACCGAATTGTGGCATGTCTTCCCTTTTGGGACGATGTATTTTGTATATAAGGACCGCGCGTTTGCATAGCAATAAACGGTTGATATAAATTCAATTCAGTTTTTGTAAGTCCTTTTTACTCGCCTTTTTTCCACATGGTTCGCCACTCAGTCACCTTCGACTCTGGCTCCAGGTTCGCACCCATCCCTTCCTCGTCCTCGGCTCCCGCTGGCCCTTCCACTTCATGTTCAATTTCTCTCTTGATTCCTATTACCATAACTTCCCGATGCATCATAGAGATGCTCGTTGTTGCCTTTACTGTAATTGGTATAGACCCCGTAAATGAAAGGAGTGACGTTGATGCCACCGCCAAATGATACAGACATTCCATTCGTAGAGTTGAGGTCGGTGATGGTGCAATGCCGGGAGGATGGGTCAATGATATTGAAGCATGGACACAAGACATGCAATTGATGCTTATTGGTCAGGACGACAAAGGAGGATTGGTGACAGTCAACATCTCTCTCTGGTAACATTCACGTTACACAAATTCCCACACACACTTTTGACACACTTTTCATCGTTTTATTGAGAAAGCTCTTAAGGCGATGGCGACCAAGCAAGGCACGGGCAAGCGTACTGGTGTGGGAGATGGGTCAGCCTTCAAATGGCAGTATGGCAAGGGAGGGATAGGGCTGGGGCCAGGGTACTTTGGACCATCGACTGGTGGAGGAGTGGGAGGGGGGCAGGAGTCGAGCAAGAG
>RQIL01011210.1:0-11518 GCA_003951145.1 Jimgerdemannia lactiflua | reverse complement strand
AGCCAGAGAGATGTATCGCCCTCCCCAGCTCCCCAGTACCCCTCCCCACATCCCCACTCTGGCCTCCCACCACGCCTTGGGAAGGACTGACCCATACACCGAGAGAAAAATCCCCAAGTACCATACTGCCTCTCCAGGAAGAACAATTGTTCCAATAATGTTCCCTTCCACCAGCCCATTCCCCAAGACCATTGTTTTACACTTATGCCAGTTCAGCTTCTGCCCAGAACACTGCTTGTACTATCCTACAGCCTCCTTAAGCTCCATGACATCTGCAATGGTGCCCAGACCCACCACCATGTCATCAGCAAAGGCCCCCACTTTCCAGTTCACTCCTAGTACCGTCAGCCCTTCGACTCTCCTCCTGACTCTATCCAACAAAGGCTCCAGAGACAGAGCATACAGAATGGGGGACAGGGGGTCACTCCCCACCCAAGGGGGAAGGCCACTCCCCTGTGACCATTCACCATGATCACTGCCTGACTCTCTTCCAGAAGGTGGACAATTGCATTTCCCAGCAGCTCAGGAATCCCAATTCTCTCCAGCACCTTCCACAGCCAAACTCATCACACTCTGTCATATGCCTTCTCCTGGTCCAGGAAAACCAACCTGCCATCCACTCCTGTAACTCGTGCCCCCTCAATAACTCCATGCACCCATGCTGTGCTATCTCTTATCAACTGTCCCCCCACAAAGCCTCGCTGCTCCTCCCCCAAGACCTGTTGGGCCACCATCTGCAGCCTAGCCACCAGCACCTTCGTGACCAACTTTCTGTCCATATTCTGGAGCATGATTGGTCACCAATTCTTCCAGTCCTCTCTCTGCCCCTTATCCTTAAAGAGAAGTGCCACCAACCCCAACTTTTGACTGCCCAGCCAAGACTCAGACTCAATCACCTCATCACACATATCTCTCATTTCCTGTCGCATCTCCTCCACCTTCACCATTTTCTTCCAGAAGTCCCATGGCAGCCCATCCTCCCCAGGGGCAGTCCCTGACTTGGTAGCCACCAGAACCTGCAGAATCTCCTTCTCTCTCACCGGTCTCGACAGTTCTCCAAGCCCCTCCACCTCCGGGGGGCACCAGTTCTTTAAGTACTCAGCAATGGCCTCACTATCTGCTCCTCCCTCTTCCTCACTCCACAACTTCTCCCAACGACCCTTAAGCTTCCCAAGGATCCCCTGGTCCCCTGTCACCAGACAACCATTTGCTCTGATGATCCCCTCCCACCTCTGCCTCACTCTTCTTGCCCTAAGCAAATGGGAGAGATACTTGGTTGGCCTCTCTCCTTCCTCCAGCCCCTGCCACCTGAGCCTTGCCACCATGCCCTGCACTTGGCTCTCCTCCTCCATCCTCCAGACTCCTTTCAGTTCCTCAATCTCCATCCTCACTCATGCCTTCTGCCAGTCCTCCTCCTCCTCCTCTCTCCTACACCTCTTCAGCTCTAACCACTTTCATAGGAGTTGCTCCATCTAATGGGATGCCCACTTCCCCTTCGTCTGCTGGAGCCTTCCCCTCTGTTTCCCTGCCTCACTCCAGTACATCCTTACCACCTCCTTCAGCTTCACCCACTGGAGCCCTACCATTGCCCCCTCCTTCTTCCATCTCACCATGCTGACCACCACTTCTCCCTCCCATTTCTCCCACAAATCTCCATCTCTCAGTAAAGCACAATTGAGCTGCCAATGTCCAGGCCCTTCTCCACTGCCCCTGAACTTCCCCTGCTCTAGCACCCCCCAATGATCTGACTAGGGGCACCAGACCACCTCAATTTCCTACTAGACATCGACACCCCAGCAGTCAGCCAAGAGCACCTAGTCAATCCTTGTTCCCAGCCCATCAACCCAGTGTGTGAAGACCTTGTCCATTCCCCACTTGGCCCTTGTCACATCATTCAGCACACTTAGTCTCTCAATCTCCTCCCACCTGCCCAGCCTGCCACTGTGACCAACCACCCCAGCTCCTTCATCAGACCTATTCAACACATTATCTCGCACCATGTTGAAGTCCCCTCCCAGGATATCCACCCCAGCCTCCACCAGGGACCCCTCCTCCAGTAGCCCTTCCAACCAGTCCACTCTTTCCCCCCGGACTGCCGGACAATAGCATGATCCAACTACTATTGGACCCCACCCTGGCCTCCTCCACATTCCCCAGACTATACAGTCACCCCACCCTCCAATGTCCACCAATTTCCCTTTACTGCACCATATCAAAATTCCAACACTTCCACGCCATTCAGCTACTCCACCCCACTCCCTAGTCCAATTCACCCTGTCCACCTCCTCTTCACACCATACATCCTGTAATAGAAAGAGATCCGCCTCTAAGCCACTTAGCCATTCAAACATATTCCGACAGCGCCTTGCACCCTGCAGCCCATTGACATTCAAAGATAAAATGTTAGTTATACTGTTCATAGGGAAAATGTCTATAGATATTTCTGCTCTCCCAGCCCACTCAAACTTCCAGCTTGATATCCATCCTAGATAAGTCCAAGAGGTGCTCTGCCTCCACCTCTTCCTCCTCAATCTCCTTCCTTGCCAGTGCAGCCGCAACCCCTTGAGCATCCTCATCATCTTTCTTCTCTGCCTCTTCCCTGTAGTCCTCACAGACTGACTTCCACAGATCTGCTCTATCCTTAGATACCCAACAGTCTTCCACAACTTGCCCAGCCTCCTCCCTCAACTTAGCCTCCCTCTTCACATCCACTTCATACCCCTCTTCTACCAATAAGATTGCCATTACCTCTGTCAGCAGTTTGTCCACCACCCCTTCTCCTGCCAGAATTCCCTGCCACTCCACCCCCCCCAGGACCCTAAAGTCCACCTCTGCAAGCTTGTCTGCCGCCAGTTCATTGAGAGTGGCCAGCAGCCATCCTGCTCCCCCAATATGCCCAACACCAGGGGTCATAGGTCTCCTGTGTTCCTTATGCCCACCATCATCTTCTGCGACCTTACCCTCAACTCCACTGGGGTGTGTTCCCTCCACCCCCACCACCAGCCCTCCAAGTGCGATGTCCAGGACACCAAAACTCACTCACTGTGTCCCCTTCATCACCACATCCTCTCTTTCTGTCTCATGCCCCAGGGCACCATGTGAGGACACCCCTGTACCCAGCTGGTCCCCCTCCTCCTCATCCAGGTCAATGAAGAACTCTGGTTCATCCTCGCCAATAATCTTCTTCTGCCGAGGGGCATGCTGTGATGCCTCAAGCCCCCCAGGACCACTAGTGAACCCCGGCAGGGGCACCATTCCTGTACCCGACTTCTCCTTAAGCCCTGCCAGTAGGTCTCTCTACACCTGCCTCCCCTGCTCCCTCTCCCATACCTTCTTATCCACTCGCACCTTCCTGCCATTTATCTCCTCCACTACTGTCGCATCCTCAAAGGCCTCCCAGGCCTTTGCCCTCTGCTCCACAGCCCCTTCTAGCTCCCACAAGGCTGCCAATAGGTCCTCTTCCTCTTCCTCAGTCCCTCTCACCCTTGATACCTTGCACTCAACCAGACCCCACTTCATGGCCCTTGGTCAATCTCCCACTTTCCCTGTCGCCTCCCTTCCGGCCATCCTTAGTCTCACCTCCACATCTCCTGTCCTGAATGACATCCCCTCCCACATCTGAAAGCCAATATCTACAACATCTCCATACTCCTTCATCACTTCACTGACCCTGCTCCTAGTCTCCTCCACTGACACTGTAGGGACTCCCTTGACCACCAAGTACACCACCCTTGGGTCCCAGCACAAGCACCTTGACATCGGCACTGCCACCTCATCCACATTGATTCCCTTCGCCAGAGCCTCCACCAGGTGCTTCTCCTCAACAAATCCAACCTCAATTCCCTCTAGCCCTTTCAGGAACTTCACTGATGCCACATCTACCAGCTGCTTCCCCAGGAGTCCCAGAACCATCTTTGCCATTACCACCAGGCCCTGGAAGCTCACTGTGACTGTGAATTCGGAGATCAACTTCTTGAGTAATGGTACCACCACTAGGCCCGTCACACCATCTGAGAGATCGCTCTTGTGCACTGGCCCTGATCCCCCCTGACTCCCTTGTCACCATCAGCAGTCACATCTGGATTTTTTTCCAGATTAGCCGTCACACCACCATCAGTAGTCCCACCTATTATACCAGTCATACCTCTCCCAGCCCCCACCTTTCCTCCTCCAGAGAGCACACCTCCAGCACTTTCTGATCTCTCCTTCCCCTTCTCTACTGTCTTCCATTCCTCAGCCCCTCCTCCTCCTCCTCCACCCTTGACTGCTGCTACGAAACTCACTGCACCACCACCTCCAGCCCTTTTACTCAACTCCTGCTCCCCTCCCACTCCTCCACCTGTCGACGGTCCAAAGAACCCACTCCCCAGCCCTATCCCTCCCTTGCCGTGCTGCCATTTGAAGGCCAGCTCATCCCCCACACCAGTACACTTGTCAGAACCTTGCTTGGTCACCATCGCCTTAAGAGTCTTCTCTAAAAAACAATGAAAAGTATGTCAAAAAGTGTGTATGGAATTTGTATAACATGAAAGTTACCAGAGAGAGATGCCATTGTCTGAAATCTGATATCTACAATATCCCCAAACTTCTTTATCATCTTACTGACCCTGCCCCTTGTCTCCTTCACTGATACTATAGGGACCCTCTTGACCACTAGATGCACCACTCTCAGGTCCCAGTGCAAGCACCTCATTATCAGAACTGCAACCTCACCCACTGTAATCCCCTTCACCAGAGCTTTCAATAGATATTTCTCTTCCACAAATCTAACCTCAACTCCCTCCAGCCCCTTCAGGAACTTCACTGAAGCAATGTTAATCAGCTGTTTCCCCAGTAGCTCCAGAACTATCTTTGCCATCACTGCCAGTCCCCGGAAGCTCACTGTGACTGCAAATTCAGAGATCGACTTCTTGAGTAACAGTACTACCACCAGGCCCATTACATCATTTGACAGATCATTCTCACACACCAGCCCTAATCCCCCCTGGCCCCCTTGTTGCCATCAGCAGTCACATCTGGATTTTTTTTTCCAGATTGGCTGTCATACCACTATCAGCAGTCCCAGCCAAAATACCAGTCACTCCTCCTCTAGCCCCCCCCTTCCCTCTTCCAGAGAGTGCTCCTTCAGTACTTTCTGACTTCCCCTTCTCCTTACCCACTATCTTCTAATCTTCAGTTCTCTCTCCTTCTTCACTATTCTTAACAGCTACTGCAAAGCTCACTGCTCTGCCTTCCCCAGGCTTTCCACTCAACTTCTGCCCCCCTTCTGCTCCTCTACTCTTTGATGATCCAAAGAACCCCTATACCTATCCCTCCCTTACCATACTGCCATTTGAAGGCTGGCCCACCTCCCACACTAGTACACTTGTCTGTGTCTTACTTGGTTGTCATTGCCTTAAGAGGTTTCTCAATAAAATGATGAAAAATGTATCAAAAGTATGTGTGGGAATTTGTGTAATGTGAAAGTTACCAGAGAAAGATGAGAAAAAGAGGATGAAGTATGGAGAATATATAATATACCTTAAGTAGTGCTCTCAATGAATTGAATTAAAAGTCCCATTCAATTCAATTCAAATTGAATTAAAGACTGATTTGATTTGAAATTTGATTCAAACCCTATTTTTCAAAATATAATAACTTGATGAAAATATGTCCAAATTTATCAACCTTTAGCTTGTTAAATTTAGATATGTTTTCATCTAGTTATTACATTTCGAAAAATAAGGTTTAATTGGACCCTCAATTTGATTCGATTCGTTTGGGAGCACTATATATATCTTTATTTTTATTTACTTTTTATTTAGTATAATACTCTTTATTAAAAATTACATTCTCCTATACTCTAATAATATATCTCAATTATATCTTAATAAACTTCAGTTAAAAGATCGCGACCGGAGCTCCTCACGACCTCACAACCTGAAGACAAGCAATGCGCTCGGAGCATTTTCCTCCGGGCTTTGCTTGATGGGATCTTGGTTTTGCCATTGTATAGTGTCAGCTATATGTAATTAGCCGATTCAATACATCCCAAACAGTGTTACGTATCTCAATTATTCGACTTTACCCCTTCTCAATGAAGGTGTGGTCTATGTTCATCGATCATACTTTTCGGGATCGTTTCTATGTTAACGTCATCCATTTCTGTAACATGTAACATCAACTGAGGATCTGACCCATATAAAAAGTCACCAGAGCCATTCATCTCGCCTCCTCCGTACTTAGATTGCATCCGGTTTTATGTCCTATGGAGAACACTAACGTACAATTGGTAACCACACCTCATCAACCGAAGTTGTATGGGGATTCAGAAGCTAGAGATCGAAAGAGCAAAAAACGAAAACAAATCCGAAGGAGGAATACTCAAGGATGAAGGAAAGTAGCAGCAAAACGACAAATTAACGACGTGCCATTCCAATTCGACAAGGCAACGCCTCTAACTATAATATACAAAGAAAACCATATGTCAAGCATGGGCAAGAAGAGAGCGGGAGCGGAGGAAAGAAGAGCTGAGATGATGTGTGAGATTTGGTAATGAGCACCAATATTGACCGTCATCGAGATGGGGACAAACACGGACGTAAAATATGGTTGAAGTGGTGGTTGGAGAGTCGTACAGTTATGGATTGCAACGCTTGTTTTACGATCGGCAGCTGTTCCAAGCTAAGAATGAATAAATAAATAAAAAAAAATGAGTAAAAAATAAAGACATCCATGAAGCAAAATTTGGTCCAACGAAAGAGCTCGAACATGACCAATAATGCAACGAGTTACGGTTCGTGTCTCCCCATCATCCCCATTACGATACGGCTCTCATTGAGCCATATATAGTCAACATAACCCTTACAAAAACGTGAGAAATTGAGATAAATACTTGGGAATCCACAAGCGAAGCAAATAAGGAAGTATACGACCAGCTGTGTAAAAAGATGTGTTGATAAGTCAATTACATACACAGATTCGGTGCTTCTCTATATCGTCCCAATGTGAAAGAGGACGTGTACACAGACACAGCCATAGCAAGCCAACATTTCCCACAAAATGTTTGAGATACTGTGCGGAATACTCACGAAAAGGACGGCAGTGAGAGTAATCATCAGCTTGGTGTTCTTCCACCACATCGACCGCTAAGCATACGGCAATCATCAATGTCAGCATCGAGGTCAGTATTTTGTTTTCGTTTTCAGCAAAGAGAATATAACAAATCAAGATATAGTACCTTCAACTGCGTAGATCGTTTCTTAAACGCAAAGGCTTGCTGGTTCAAACTGTCCGTCTTGTCAACCAGCAACTCAATTCGCTCGCTACGCTCTAAAACGCGTTCTGTAACAAGTGTGCATGAACAAAGAATAATAACAAAAGGGAAATTAATTTATGGGCGCATACATAACAATCTTGCGGAAATTTCGCATCGAGCTTCCCAGATTTCTTGTATTATCGCACACATTGCTCCTTCAACATTCCACCTTCGACAAGATCACTCCTGGAGAAAGAAGATATAGAAAGCAAAGACTGGCCGAAATCGCGTTTTAAATCAGCTTTTCCAATGTACATACCAATGTTGTGCACCATCACGTCCTTCACCTGCTCGATTTCACCGTGGACCTGCTTGAGCCGATCAGCGTTCGGGTTCGTCGAGTAATATTCCTTTGATGTCCAAATCATTCGCAAACCGAAAGATAGGATGAGGATGATTGAGGCAAGGGTATATAAGTATGTGTAAACATTGAGGATGTGCAGCAGCGTCAACTCCACAGCTATCCTCCTCGCAATTCGCCTTCCATGCTTCCATGCTGTCTCTGTCATAACCCCCCCCCCCTCCCTTCCAATCCAATCACGCAAGTGTGGACGTCGCGTTCCTCGTTCCTGTACACTCCATACGATTTGAATAAGAACCCTTTCATAAAGACATACCATTTGCTTAGCAATGGTTTTCGAAAACTCGTTCATGCCATAGGGAAGAGCGGAGTGCGGCCGGTCGCGACCGTAGGCGGTGAGGAACCGCTCCTTGATGTCTTGCAAAAAAGCGAAGGGGATGCGGCGGTTGAACGAGTCGTCGGCCATGCACATATAGGTGAGGCCATCTTCGCAGATGTAATGGAATAAATATCTAGTGCGGAAAAAGAGCAGACGACCATAGGGGATTGAGGATCACAGGTTTCAAGGCAGCAGCGCGAGGGCAAGGAAGCGGGTTATGAGGTTCCAAGTAAAGCTAACCTATCGTAAACATAGGTGAGTTTGGAGTTGTTGGGTGGGATCTTCTCGAGGATGGCTTGGGTAACTACAGTAGAGGTAGCAGACATTGGAAATTGATGATTTAGCGTCACTCAGGAAAAAGAGTGGCAGTGTCAAGTGGAGAACTGGTTACCTTGGGTGAAGTTTCCGGTGCTGTTTGTGTGCTCTGCCAGGATAACAGAGCCACGCGCGACCAGACCGTAGATCAAGGACATGTTTGGTGTTGTCAGAGGATAAAGGATGAAGAAAGGCGCCAAGGGATACTGTCGGTAGGCTGACTTTTTGGCGAATTTCCGATTTATGACGTCGTTGGGCGGTGCTTTTCCCAACCATCGCGTGCCTCGTTCCTCGTTGGGCGGCTTCACGTGCACCAGCCACCCAAAGATCTATCTCTCTCTGTTTCGCTCTCTCTTGCCACTGAACCAACCATGCAGGCGCTATCAGTCGTATCCACACACATTCGAAGATCCGCCGTGGGACTCCATCGCCCACACGCTCCTTACTCCTCGACCATGTCGCAATCAGCATGCCGGCCCATATGGGCAACGTCCTTCGCAAACCCACGACGAAGCTATACGACATCGTCGTCCGCGGAACCGCTGGCGGACCAGCAAAGTGCAACCACTGGTTTGTCTATCTCGGACAAGGCGGTCAAGGTCGGTATCTTTCGCCCCGGGTTTACTGTCTTGGCTTCGAACTCAATTTCACAACCAATACTCCCTCACCTTACAGCAAATGAAGCTCGTTAACCAGCGCGACAAGAATCCTAACCAGCTGCTACGAGTGCTCGTTGAGTCTGGTGGTTGCCATGGGTACCAGAATAAGATGGAACTGACTGAGACGGTGAATCCAGAGGATGACATGTAACCCTTTTCGTCCTTGACGTTTGCTTTCTGTCTGGCACTGGCGTCAGTTTGTCGTAGTCACCCAATTTACCTGGACGCCGTTCACGCGTTACTTCACTCTAGAATATTCGAACGAGACGGCGTGCGTATCGTAGTCGATTCCGTTTCCCTTCAATACCTTCGGGGTTCTCACATAGACTTTATCGAAGAGCTCATCGGCTCTACATTCCAAGTGACCGACAATCCCAACGCTAAGCATACGTGTGGCTGCAATATCAGTTATGACATCGATTTTGACAAGATAAAGTGAAATCGGATCATTGCACTCTATTATCTTGTTCTCAAGCTGAATACGGGCCACATTGAACTATCATGACCACGATGCTTAAGATGTATTTGTACATGCATTTTGTAATTTCACTTCGTTTTCAACATTGGTTTACTTCATACCACTAGAAATATTGAACTTTCAAATAAACAGCCGCTAATCAGTGGTTTATGTACATGTAAGGAAATACAGATTAGTTTAAGAACAGAAACGGCTAACAAATACGACGAGGAAATATTGCTAGGAGGCACCTGCGGAAGGTACCACCAGTGTCCTCTCAGAACCGCGCGTCTCGCTCACAACGTTATGCTGTTCTCCTCTTTGATCGTCTAAGCTGCTTGGTTATGAGCAACAGCAACGTGTACAATGAAAACATGAATGATGGAAGCAATATTCATAGGGTACCATTGGACAAAAAAGTGGAAACGATTCAAGAGCTTTAACCAACTTACCGTCGGCTCCTCCCCTTCATCGTCATCGGTCTGCTGAGAAAAAATAATTTGAACGTGGTAGCGCAATGGAAGTATGTATGAGCGATTTTATACATGTTTCAGCAGCGACAGGCCACCACAATATTCACCTGCGCGGTCTCCTCTGCCTGTTCCGCTTCTTTCCCGTTCCTATCCCTTTTGGTCCTCGTACTCCCTGTCGGCTGTTTAACATCACTCTGTTTCGTCCATTACGGGGATTCAAATGCACACACCGATAATATTGAAAATACAAATGTAAATTTTCCGAATGTTCATGAAATTGACGAAGACGCAGAAATGATAATGACCTTGCGAGCACTTGGGGATTCCAAGGCGGCAGTGCGAGTCGACCGTCTAATCATGATATGTGTAAGTTTGGGTGATTGTTTGAGTTGAATTCAAGATAATATTAAATTGACGCACCTGTGCAGGACCAACCGCGACGAGTCATCGTCATCATCACTCTCGCCAGTTGGTACTTCTGCCGCCTTCCTTTTAGGACTCTGCAAATACGAAGTTTGGTCACTATGACGCAACATGCTACAATACACTTATCCATATCAACTCGTCGTATGATAAAGCAATAGATGCAGCTTTTTACCAAGTAACCAAATATTCCTACCTCTGCCAACTTTGTGTCAGTTTTCCTTTTTGACGGTGAAGTGGCATGCCTAAATATTCAAAAAAATAAATAAATAAATAAATAAATAAATGAGAAATCCGTAGGCATTATTATCCAAATCATTCGCGATATCCATTAATGAACACTTACTGGTTCTCAGTCTTCCCAACCCGTTCATTCTGATTCTCGTCCACATCCATTTCGCTGCCATCATTGTTTGGGGTATCCTCGTCTTCCTCATCGGACGACAGGTCACGCATTGTCTTCGAGTTCGACTTAGCGATTCTGGGCTGCGTTCTGGGTTTGGTGGAAAATAGATATAACTATATAGCTGTGTGCGCGCCAAAACATTGTGAATACTGATGGCAACATAGAAACTATTTGGCTTACTTTCTGGTGGCCGTCGATGGCGCTGATTTCTCGGCTGCCGAGGGAGTGACACTTCCTTTTCGTTTCTTAGCTGGAGATTTGGTTGGAGATTGGCTAATAGCCCTGGTTTTCTTCTCCGCCTGGATGCAGTCGTTTCAGTATGGAACAATAAATTAAGAGTTGCAACAAATTAAGCATACCCACGACGGTGACAGAGTTAAGAGTGAGAGCATGCTGTCAGCATTCACCTTGTCGGCTTTCTTCGCTTCGTGCCCAGCCTTAGCCTCCAGGGCATCCTGAAATTCCTTGGGTAGATAATTTTTCTTCATGTTCTGTTGAAAAATATGCCACAGTTAAAGTGATGCTGCGAGGTTCCTGCCGGGGCGAAATAGCTAATTATAATGTTTGCAGTATACCTCTGATTGTAGCGACGAGCTCCCCAGGGATTTGAAAAGATCTGGTTGCATGCGGACTTGTCCTGGATAAGATATTAATGGCCACGACGCCGACTTACACTTGTGGTGGAGCAACAGGCTGGCAAGGTCACTAATTATATAAAGATTCTGTTTTGGGTTCATTGGCTTAGTATACACCAACTATTTGAAGCCACACATATGACGGAGTATAAAAGTATATCAAAACAGGAAAA
>RQIL01011199.1:0-11523 GCA_003951145.1 Jimgerdemannia lactiflua | reverse complement strand
TAAATTAGTCTTTGATTCAATTTAAATCAAATTGAATTGGACCTTTGATTTGATTTATTGAGAGCACTAGTCTCTAGTAACTGAATATATATTATATCTCATCAATTAAGTGTATAAACTGTATATATCAGTAACTTACTTAGTTTTTCTACTATCAGTTTTACAAAATATCATAGATCTCAAATGTCTCCAATTTACAAGAGCTACTCTAATCAATAATAGCTTTAATTCCTATATAAGATCTTCTACAACCACAAGCTTACTCTCAGATTTCCAATCTGATAGATTTATATACTCTATATAAGAAATATCTGGTTATACTGTATATAAGTATAACTTACTAATTGATAATCAAAAAGTAAAACTGGTAGTATATTTGAATACATATTAACCAAATTCAGAACCCAAACTCCCATAGCTATTAGAGTAAGCTGAAGATACTCTCATTTTTTTTATATAGAATTAAGTTTCCATGGATTTTTATTAGAAGAAAACCTAGACTATATAGGCCAAAACCCTCTCTAAATACCAACTCTCCATTGTCCTAGGCTATCCTATTGTCCAGCAGTCTCACCATCTCAGTTACATAAGAGTAGTATTTTATATCTCTATTTTAACAATATGTAGGCCAGACTATGGAACTTTCTGAAACAATTACACCAGATCTAGCTATACTAAGACTGAATAGAACTAGTCCTCCAAACTCCAAATGAAAGCCTAAGGTAAAGAAAAAACCCCAAACCAGCCAATAGATGATAAGAACTAATATATAAAACTCTCTCTTATAAAGAATTTATACAAGATACTACTATAGTAAACCCTCTCTCCAAGTCTGTAGGCCTAAATTATATTACTGCATTAGCTCTCAGTTCTAGTTAAATATAATCTAGATAAGGAAGGCCCCACTCCTCAAATCTGTGGACCTTAATTGTATTGCCACATTAGCTCTCTGTTCTAGTTGAATACAGCCTTACTCTCTGTCAATCAATCAAGAGGTATTACCAAATCAGTATCTGCTATACTCCAATAGCCATCACCAGTCTGACACTTGACTGGTCCACTGTTATTGTCCTTCCTCTTATCTGCAATAGCCATCTCTTCTCCCACCTGATGCCACCCAGAAAGCAGTCACTTATACTAGAACTATACTTGCCAGAAAGCTTGCTAAGACTCAGAGAACTCTACCACAAGTACCAAAAACCTGTAGGTAACCTACACTGGTACTTGATGCCCATGGTTGACTGACTCTCTATACAGCCTATGATATACCAAGATGACTTCTTATTAATGATGGCAAAGAGAGAAAAAGTATCACACCAAGACAAATATACCCCAGATACAGCCAGAGACACTAGAACTGTAAAAAGGTAGAGGAAATATCAATCTAGTACTGAAAGAGAGACAACTCATCACTATTGCCTTCCTTTTACTGCCCCACAATGAGTATAGTAAACTATACTGAGATAGAAGAGTTGTGAGTTAGGAAATAAAGATACTCTTATTAAGTATTTACTATCTATACTTATAGTATAGCTAGCCAGACAGTCTGTCCTAAACCTAGTTATAACACTACTGGTTTTTTCCTTAAGTCTATCACAAGTAACCTTCTTGCTAGTTACTATCTCTCTATATCTATTGATCTACTTTGACAAGAATAGTCAATGAAGTGAGTGATTATCAAATTCTAGTAAAATGGACCAATAAAGTATTAACTTTATTCATAAGCCATAAAAATCAGATATATATTCTCAAGACTACAATCTTGATTTATCTTTATAACTGGAAGTCATTTTCAATATTTGAGATATATTTCTCTCTTTAAGTATAATGAGAATCACTATTTATATAGTATATATATATATATACTCCAACTACTTATCTATATTATCTTTATTATCAAAGCTATTAACAATTGGTATAACTGGGTGATATTTCAATGTTTTGATTGATAAGTCTATATACTTAAAGCATTATTCTCAAAGTTGAATATCAGCAATCTAGAGATAGTTAATCAAATATTTAAAATAATCATTAATCAATCATTAGTAGCCCTATTAGTATATAATTACAGAGTAACTATATTAAAAATAATAGACAGTCTGACAATAGCTTCTAGAAGTATAAAAACTAGTCTTACTTACAATATATCATACTTTCAATATGAGATATAGGAGTATAGCATTAGCTTCTATACTCATATATTTCTTTAATAATCTACATTATATAAAAGTCAAATGATCTACTATATTCTGATATTATGGCTAGCTCTATTTATAGAAACTTCAATAGTTCAGATTACTTCTACACTAACTATAGTTAAGTTCACATATGTTCCTTCTGCTATAGATCCTATACTATTTCAATATATTACTCACTATAGCTAATTAGTGCTCCCAGATGAATCAAATCAATTTGAATCGAATTGAATTGACGGTCATTTGAATTGAATTGAATTGGGATTTTTCAATTTGAATTGAGTTCAAATCAAATCAAATTCAAATCAAATTGAGGTCTGATTCGAAACCTATTTTTAGAAATGTAATAACTTGACGAATACACATCCAAATTTAATGATATTTAGCTTGTTAGATTCTCCTATATAAGAGGAATCAAACAAGCCAAAGATCATTGAATTTGGATGTGTATTCATCGAGTTATTCAATTTTTAAAAATAGAGTTCAAATCAGACTTCAAATCGAATTGGACCTCAATTCGAATTGATTTGAATTGAATTGGGCTTCAATTCGATTTGAAGTTTTCGAATCAAATCGAATTTAGGTCCAATTCAATTCAATTTGATTCATTGGGAGCACTATAGCTAATCTCACTATTCTACTAATCTCTACTTATTCAGTTATCTTATATTAGTTAATATAGTAAATATAAGCTCTAAAATCACACATCAACCAATCTCTTATTCAATATTATCTAATCAGTCTTCAGAAGAGTTATATATATAGCAACTACTCCCACTCTAAGCTTTATATAGAACTACTATCTGATAATCTCATATCTATATATTAGGACCAAGATGTCCTCTCTATCATTATCTATAATGAACTAATTACTGGTCACTACTTAGGTTCCTTCTCTTTACTTTAGGCTCTTTTTCTTAAGTTTTACTCCTTTTTGTAATAAACTTCTAAGTATTATTTCTAAAAATATTTAGATAATATAGCATCTTTTCTTTCCCAAAGTAATGATAATATCAATTTCAATAAATTCTAATTTGACATTCAGGCTCAATATATATATCTCTTTTGTATCCAATTCAGCTGACTTATTATCCTGCAGTTCTCTTTCTTTCTATCTCTGGAAATCTCTATCTATTGTAATAATAGATCCAAATTTGAAAGAAGGAATAAGAAATAGACATTTGATCACAACCAGTCCCAAAATTAGTATAGTCTTATAGTTAGCAGTTCCTGATTTCAATGATATCTAAAACATTTCACCAATGTTAAAATCAAAGACCCAATATAATAACTCATTTCAATAATAGCAAAATAACTCATAACTTAGCCATGTAACTTAGCTACCACATAGCTAGTAAACTTGTATAAATATCCCAGTATCTTGAAGTGAATAAACCTCAGATCAAAAGTGTTAGAAAAAGAATAAGTATACTGATAAATGACCTTCAGGATTACCTCTTAAATATATTTGGCCTCAAGAAACTACTGACTCTGAGAGTTAAGAAGACAAGAATTCAAGATAAAGAAATCCAACATACTTGCTAAGTTTAGCATCCACTATATTTCAACTTAGTGTCCATTGGCTGGAAATTCAAAATAAATCCCTCACTTTCAAGCTGAACAATGAACAAACACTATAAGAACTCACACAAAATAATTAGACAGAATGAATATGAGATCACCTGTATTCTATGAATATACCTCTAATGAATCAATCATCACTATCTTCATTGATGATTTTGAGAAATATACCACTGTTAAGACCCTAACTATAGCATAGCAAGTAACCCTACTCTCTGTAAGCCTTTAAGGCCCAGTAAGAACTACCTTCATTGCAATTAATCATATAGGAGCTGATGACCCAGCAATACTGTTAGCTATGAAAACATGGCTCTGAAATGCCTACTATACTGATAAAATCAAACAAGCTCTTAAGAATCAATTGAATACCATCTGTCAAGGAATATCTGAAGACCTAAACACATTCTACACAAGGATACAACATCAGATAGTCCTAGCTGACTATTCTGAAGCAGTTCAAGACCAAGTGGCCAAAAATATCTTTATGAAAAGTATCCACCAAGAAATTGCCTTAGCCATTCAATCCATCTTAGTAGTACTAAACCTGGTACAGAAAGTCACCTATGCTCAAAGATACTAGACTATCAGGTACCCACAAGGCCATACAATGGAAAGAGTAACTAGAGTAAAAATTGAACCAAGGAATACCCACATAGTTCCAACTGCCATAGTCAATAAGAATGCTCAATAACAACAACTACTATCTCAAGAACTAAGAAAGGCTGATTTAATAGAGGAACTGGCCAAATAGTTTGCAGAAATGACTGTACATCTCAGTAATATAGTCAAGGAGTTCAAGAAGCAGCCAGTACAGAAGTTTGCTGCCACAAATGAAAGATAATCAGTAATATACTACAAATGTAAAGAAGAAGGCCATTATATCTCAGATTACATAGCAGAAACCAAGTGCAAAGCCCAACCAAGCAGTATAGCTAGGAATTAAGGACAGGCAAACATTATTATCTTTAAGGAGATTGGAGAATCAAAGGAAGAGCAGGAGCAATAAAAGCTTATCCTGCTACCTCAAATAAGAAGGACACCCAAGCTACTCCTTACAAGAAGCCTGTAGGCAGGCCTTTGAAGAAGACCCAAGTACAAACAAAGCAATCAGAAGTAGCCATTGAAAAAGAGACTCAGCAAAGTGAGACTGACCAAGATATGGAGTTGAAACAAGATGCTAAGCTTGAATAAGTAGTAGAGGATATTATTCAGAACACCACTCCATTGAGTGAAGGAAAAAGAGAGCAGAAGTCACACAAGACCATAACTTTCAAGTATGATATCTTCAAGGATCTCAAGGATTAAAAGGTCAATGCAACCTTCAGTCAACTAGCAGAAACCCCAACTTTCAGACAATAAATGAGAACAGGAATCTCAGATATAGGAAAAGATCAAGGTTGGAGAATTATTAAAGCCAACAATGCTCAAGAAGACTCAAGTAAAGAGAGTGAAGACAATCAGAAGACATCAGCTTATGCCACCTATCAGATTGAAGACTGAGTCTTTGAGGCTATCATTGATACAAGAGCTGGAGGATATCTTATTACCAAGAAGGCAGTAGACTGCCTGGGTTGGAAAATAAAAGAAACCACCAAACTGATATTCATCACAGCTAATGGAATATGAGCAACACTTCTGGGGAAAATTTGAGATATGTCAATCAAGTTTGGAGAAGCCACCATCTCAGTAGATGTTATCATCACCAATATAACTAACTACAATATCCTCATCAGCAATCAATGGCTTCACAAAGCCAAGGCAATAATCGACCTCAGTGCTCAGAAGATACAGATTATCTATTAGGGAAGAAAGATTAGAATTCTCATCAATATCTACAAAGGAGTTTGCCCTGAGATAGAGGGAGAGCAAGAAGAAAGGCCTATATGGTCATTATAAGGAAAGGAAAAGGCAAGCAGTTGACAGAAGAATAATGGTATATGAAAATTGCAAATGGATATATACTACAAGAAGTGTGCCCTCATGGTGAAAGAATGTACTGTGCCCAGCACCTAGATTACTACTGCTCCTGTATCATCAAGATAAAAGAGATACCAGCAAGACAAAGAAGAACTAAGAAGAAATGGAAGATAAACCACTAGAGCTTTTAGATGATAGTAATGATAATAATGAGGATATCATAGTTAATATTCAGAGGATCTATCTGGATGCAGTTATGCCACAGTACAAATCAGAGAATATAGCTAGAATGAACTTATTTACTACTATATATACCATACTTGAACTACAGACCACAACCATCCTTGGGACAGGAATCAAAGTAACCATCCCACCAAACTACATTGTGATTCTCAAGAAAAGAAGTAGCTTGGCAAAAAGTGAAATATTCATATAAGGAGAAGTCATCAATTCAGATTATATAGAAGAAATCCTTCTACTTACCAGAAACCACAACTCAATAATTCCATTTGAAGTAAGGAAGAAGGATTGATTGGTACAAATGCTCATCCTATCTATCCTCAACCCAAGATCAAAGAGATGACAAACAGCAGACATACAAAGTGAGAAAGAGCTGGATTTGGCTCTACAGGAAGAGAAATTCTCACAGTAACTAGGATTACTAAATTGGAGTACAAGAAGAAAGAAAGCCAAGACAAACACACCTACATAATCAGAAGAAAATTCCTACTTAGGAAAGAATTACAAGACCTCTTATATACATTTGAAGATATACTTACCACAGACTTCAAGGACATCAAGACCAAGGAGCTCTTATACTATCATGATGTCAATACTGGAAGTACAAAGCCAATTTATCAGAAGACCCATCCCATCCTGCCAGCTTATAGAGAATGGCTCAAGATAGAAATCAAGGAGATGGAGGAATCTGGGATCATCAAGGAAGCCAGCAGCCCTTGGTCATCACTTATAGTCCTTGTACCAAAGAAAGAAAGCCAACCAGGAGAATTTACACACAGACTTTGTACAGACTACTAAAGACTTAATAAGGTCACCAAAAAAGACATACAACTACTGCTCAATATCAGTGACATCCTCATTATATTGAGAAATAAAGCACAATTCTACACTACTCTTGATCTGTTCTCTGAATTCTATCAAATTGGCCTCACACCTGAAGCCAGCAAAAGGTCAGCCTTCATCACTCTCAATAGAACCTATGTCTATCTTCACATGCTCTTTGGAATGTATAATATACTAGCAAGTTTTCAGCAAATGATGAATAGCATCTTCAAAGATATTATGGAAAGATGAATGATGGTATATATGAATAATGTAATCATCTTCAGTAGAACAGCCAAGAAATACTTGAAATATATTAAGGAAATTCTCAGATGACTTCACAAGCACGGTCTCTACATCAAGCCCAAGAAATGCAAATTTGGAGAAGAAGAAATTGCTTACCTTGGATACATCATCAACTATAATGGAATTATATAGATCCTATTAAGATTAAGGCAGTAGTAGCATACCTGATACCCACTAGCATTACTGAAGCCTGAGCTTTCATGGAACTAGCATCCTACTATAGAAGATTCATCCACAGATTCTCTCATATTGCTAGCCCTATCTATGATCTGTTCAGAAAAAAGATCAAGTCTAGTGGACCCAATAGCAGCAACAAGCCTTTGATGAACTTAAGACCAGGTTAACCCAGGCCCCAATTTTGAGAAGATCTGACTGGACACAGGAGTTCATCCTGCAGACAAATGCCAGTGCAATGAAACTTGGAGCTGTTCTAGCATAAAAGAAGAATGGTGCCAAATATGTGGTAGCCTATCTCAGCTGAGGTATTCATGGAGCTGAGCAGTCCTATGAGTCATACAAGCTGAAATACCTTACAGTTACCTGGGCTGTAGAGAAGTTTCACTACTACCTAGCTAGAAGACACTTCACTATCCAGACAGATTACTCAGTACTCACTTGGTTGCTTATTGCCAGTAAGCCAAAAGGAATCTATGCCCAATGGATTATGAAGCTACAAGTATATAATGCCACAATTACCCACCACCCTGGAAGAACTAATGCCAATGCTGATACTCTCTTATGGACACTTCAAAGGACCCAACCTCTGCTAAATCAATATGAATAGAGAGCTGTACTATAGGATAATCAGCTATCTGAAGCAGCAAAATATACTCCTGCATTTAGAAGAATAGACAAAAACAATTATTAATCAGACATGGAAACAATTCAAAACTGATAGAAGAATACTCATGAAAGGATAGCAATTAGTCATCTCTGAGCACCAGAAGAATCAAGTGATGAAGGAAGTATATGAGAAAGGCTATGTGAGAGGAATAAATACTTATAACAAAGCAAAAAGAACTATATGGTGGCCAGGAATGAAAGAAGATATCAGGCAATTTGTCAGAACCTATGACAAATGCCAGAAGCAGAAGCAAGACCAATGGAATCAAGCCCCTGCATCAGCAGACATTGAGTCAATACTATTTGCCCATATTGCAATGGATGTAATTGGTCCCCTACCCTTGATATTGATAGGCTACTGATATGTTATCATGGTTGTAGATCTATTTATGAAATGAATAGAAGCTGGGCCCCTCAAGGAAGCTAATGCACAATCAATTGCTGATTTCTTGCACAGAGAAATAATCTGCTGATTCAAGACTCCAAAGTAAGTTACTACTGATAGAGGAACAGAATTTATCAACCAGTTCCATGAAATCTTCTATAAGAAGTAAAAGATCCAACATATCAAGACTATAGTCTATTACTTACAAAGAAATGAATAAGTAGAAAGAATCAACAAGACCCTCAAGAATACCATTGCCAAGATCTGCAATGAATATGGGAATTGGGATGACTATCTTCCAATAGCATTATCTACTCTGCAGGATATAATCACAAAGTACTCATTTTATACTACAGGAAATGATATTTAGCAAGAAAGGTTCTATTAGAAGTTTGTTAGCAAGTAATGATGCAATCTGGAAGCATGTAGATATGGAGATATGGAGATTACATCAAATTAGGAAAAAGGCTGAGGATTATATAACCAAGGTATAGATACTGTAATAGAATAATGTGAAAAAGACTCACAAGTCCCTGGAGATTATCAAAATAGGAGATGAAGTCCTGGTATATCAGAATATGATAGAAGCTTCTTGATCAAAAAAACTGGAGTCCAAATGGAAAGGACCTTATCTGGTGCAAGATATAAAAGGGACTACCTTTTGGCTACAAAAGCTCATAGGCACAATAATCCCCACTACCATCTATTAAAACTGACTTAAGAAGTATCATGGCCAATAACTGAAGTACTGCAACAGCACTCAAGATCACTAGTGCTGCTCAAAGAGCCATTGAGAGACAATGGCATACCATAGAGCCCCTGACTCTAGAAGAATCTTATGATAGTATTTAAAGTGTTATGCAGATCCATCTTTCTTAAATCTCATACTTCAAAGCCTATCAGTATCACACAGAATTCCAAGAGTACTTCAAACTTAGACAGATACTCAACCAGGATCAGAATATGACCAAAGATGATCAGATTGCCAAATACCAGCTCTCTTACTCTCAGATCACTATTGCTAAGAGAATTCACAAGTTATTTCAAGATAATGAATCAGTACTAGCCTATCTGCAAGGATAACCCCCTCAGACTTTGAGAAAGTCAAGCAGCACTATTGGGAAACAGTGATACAACAAATCACTCAGTACAAGACCATACAGACCATTGAAGCCTGGGAGTTTGAATAGCTATTTCAGGGATAAAATGATTTATTCAGGAGGAAGTTGTGATGGTAGAGCCAAATTTGGAAGAAGAAATAAGAGATAGACATTTGATTATAATCAGTCCCAAAATTAGTATAGTCTTATATGTAGTTAGCAGTCCCTGATTTCAACAATGTCTAAAACATTTCACTAATGTCAAAATTGAAGACCTGATATAGTAACTCATTTTGACAATAGCGAAATAACTCATAACTTTGTCATATAACTTAGCTGCCACATAGCTAGCAAACTTGTATAAATATCCCAATATCTTGGAGGGAATAAATCTCAGATCAAAAGTATTAGAAAAAGAGCAAGTATGTCGATAAAGAACCTTTGGAATTGCCTCTTAAATACATTCAGCCTCAAGAAACTACTGACTCTGGGAGTCAAGAAGATACAAGTTTAGCATCCACTACATTTCACAATCTTGATTATATCTCTTTATAGTTTTACCATCAATTCAAAATCTGTCTCTTAGTGATCTCATATCTGAACTGATAACTAGCAGTCTGGTATCAACTCTCTCTACTATTTTCTTGACTCTTGTAATATTATTGAGATAACTATAATTTTACTATAAGATGACCTATTGAGTAGTACTCTCAATAAATTAAAGAAAATCAGATTTGAGTCAAATTTGATTTGATTCAATCAAATCAAAGATCCAATTCAATTCAATTCAAATCAAATCAAAGACTAATTTGATTCAAAATTCAATTTGAATCCTATTTTTCAAAATGTAATAACTTGATAAAAATATATACAAATTTAATGACTTTTAGCTTATTAGTTTCCCCTATATAAGAGAAATCTAATAAGCAAAAGATTATTAAATTTGTATGTGTTTTCATTGAGTTATTATATTTAGAAAAATAGGGTATAAATTGGAACCTCAATTTGATTAGAATTCAATTTGATTCAAACTTTTTTAAATTGAAAATCCCCAATTTGAACCCTATTTTTCAAAATATAATAACTCAACAAATACACATCCAAATTTAATAGTCTTTAGCTTATTAGATTCCCCTATATGAGGAATCTAACAAGCTAAAGATCATTGGATTTAGATGCATATTCATTAAGTTATTAAATTTCGAAAAATAGAGTTCAAATCAGACCTCAAATCAAATTGGGTCTCAATTTGATTCAAAGTTTTTGAATTGAATTGAATTTAGGTCCAATTTGATCCAATTCAATTTGTTGGGAGCACTATTTGGAAGCACTACTGTTGAGCTATTAGATATTATAGCTTACTAATAATAGAAAGCTCTATAGTACTATCAAGAACTACTTTTATAATCTAGCTATCTATTAAGTGACTTATTGATATAGCTCTCAACTATAATATCCCCACTCTCTTTTTTCAATATCATTCTCTAGTCTACCCCCCACTACTCTCTTAACTATAGAAATACTGCTTAATTATCTATTAGTATCTTTAGTATCCTATAACTAAATATGTTATTTGATACAATAGTGTGAGCTGTCACTCATATAGCATTATACAGTCTTATGCATATCAGTGAACTCACTACTTTTAATGGTACAGTATTCAATCTAGTTTGGTAGATATATTGTTCTCATTTTCACCAATAATGGAATTTAGTAAATACTTACTCCTTCTAGACATTACATCTGTTATATATAAAAATAAGTAAATCTAGTAATATTCTTCTTGGTTTCTCTGATATATTTAACTATCTATATACTATAGTAGATAATATTATATAGGTACTTCTGCTCAGTCTAACAACTCTATCTTTTGACTTAATTCTTTATAGCCTCTCTCTCAAATAACCTTTATTGATACTATCTGATCTCTATTGATTAGTATTCCACTTATTAGTAATATATAGCTACTTATTTTATATTTATAGTACCACCTTGTTAGCATTGATAGGCTACTCTAACTATATTATTTAATTAGTAAATTATTAGAAATCAGTGGTCTTTCTTTACTATATTTGCAATCTATACTACATTCTATCTCAAACTGTTGTAAAATTATAGGGAAAGAAGTAATTAT
>RQIL01011188.1:0-11523 GCA_003951145.1 Jimgerdemannia lactiflua | reverse complement strand
CTCCTCCCCCCTCCACCAATGTTGTAAGATCACCAGAGGACCCCCTGGGGGCAAACCTCGCCTCCCACACCTTCTGCATCAAGGGGACCCAACCACCCCCCTTCAGCACTGCCGCTCTCTTCAACCACCAGGCCCTTAGGCAATGCAGACACTTCAAAAAGTCCACCAGCCCCAGGCCTCCCCTCTCCACTGGTGTCGCCAGAACTTCCCACTTAATCTGACTCCGGTGGCCAGCCCAGATCCACTCTCTCGCCAGTTTCTGCAGCCTCTTGACCACCCAGGCTGGAAAGTCCAGATGGTACGCCAAATACCACAGCTTCGGCATCCAGTAGATATTCAAAATAGTCACCCTGCCAGCCAGAGAGATGTGGCGCCCTCCCCAGCTCCTCAGCACCCCTCCCCACATCTCCACCCTGACCTCCCACCACGCTTTGGGTAGCACAGACCCATACACTGAGAGAAAAATCCCCAAGTACCGCACTGCCTCCCCAGGGGGGACAATTGTTCCAATGATGTCACCTCCCACCAGCCCATTCCCCAAGACCATCGTTTCGCACTTATGCCAGTTCAACTTCTGCCCAGAGCACTGTTCATACCACCCTACAGCCTCCTTAAGCTCCATGACATCTGCAATGGTGCCCAGGTCCACCACCATATCATCTGCAAAGGCCCCTACTTTCCAGTTCACGCCCAGTACTGTCAGCCCTTCGACTCTCCTCCTGACTCTATCCAGCAAAGGCTCCAAGGACAGAGCATACAGAATGGGGGACAGGGGGTCTCCCTGAGGAACCCCCCACCCAAGAGGGAAGGCCACTCCCCTGTGACCATTCACCATAATCGCTGCCTGACTCTCCTCCAGAAGGTGAACAATAGCATCCCCCAGCCGCCCAGGTATTCCAATTCTCTCCAGCACCTTCCGCAACCAGATTCGCTGCACCCTATCATAAGCCTTTTCCTGGTCCAGGAAAACCAACCTGCCATCCAACCCTGCTGCTCTCACCCCCTCAATCACCCCATGCACCCAAGCTGTGCCATCTCTAATCAACCGGCCTCCCACAAAGCCTCGTTGCTCCTCCCCCAGGACTTGTTGTGCTACCACCTGCAGCCTCGCCACCAGCACCTTTGTGACTAACTTTCTGTCCATGTCCAGGAGCATTATTGGTCACCAGTTCTTCCAGTCCTCCCTCTGCCCTTTGTCCTTATACAGCAGTGCCACCAGCCCCAGCTTCTGGCCACCCATCCAGGAGCCCGACTCAATCACCTCATCACACATATCCCTCATTTCTTGTCACACCTCCTCTACCTTCACCATTTTCTTCCAGAAGTCCCATGGTAGCCCATCCTCTCCGGGGGCAGTCCCTGACTTGGTAGTCGCCAGAACCTGCAGAATCTCCTCCTCCCTCACTGGTCTCGACAGCTCCCCAATCCCCTCTACCTCCGGGGGACACCAATCCTATAAGCATTCCGCAATGGCCTCACCATCGGCTCCTCCCTCCTCCTCACTCCACAACTTCCCCCAGCGGCTCTTAAGCTCCCCAAGGATCCCCTGGACCCCTGTCACCATGCTGCCGTCTTCTCCAATGATCCCCTCCCACCTCTGCCTCACTCTCCTTGCCCTGAGCAGCCGGGAGAGATACTTGGTTGGCCTCTCTCCCTCCTCCAGCCCCTGCCACCTGAGCCTTGCCACCATGCCTTGTACTCGGCTCTCCTCCTCCATCCTCCAGACTCCCTTCAGCTCCTCAATCTCCATCCTCACCCGTGCCTCCTGCCAGTCCTCTTCCTCCTCCTCTCCCCTATGCTCCTTCAGCTCCGACCACCACCACAGAAGCTGCTCCATCCTGTGGGATGCCCACTTTCCTTTCATTTTCTGAATCCTCCCCTTCTGTTTCCCTCCCTCACTCCAGTACATCCTCGCCGCCTCCTTCAGCTTCACCCACCGGCACCCCACCGGCGCCCCCTCCTCCTTCCATCTAGCCACCCCAGCCACCACTTCCCTCTCCCATTTCTCCCACAACTCTCCATCAGTCAGCAGAGCACAATTGAGCCACCAATGTCCAGGCCCTTCCCCACTACCCCCGAATTTCCCTTGCCCTATCACCCCCCAATGATCCGACCAGGGGCACCAGACCACCCCAAGTTCCTGCCAAACATCGACACCCCAGCAGTCAGCCAAGAGCACCCAGTCGATCCTTGTTCCAAGTCCATCCACCCAGTGTGTGAAGACCTTGTCCATTCCCCACTTGGTCCTCACCACATCCCTCAGTGCACTCAAACTCTCAATCTCCTCCCACCTGCCCAGCCCACCACTGTGACCAACCACCCCAGCTCCTCCATCCGATCTATCCAGTGCAGTATCCCGTACCATATTGAAGTCCCCTCCCAAGATGTCCACCCCCGCCTCCATCAAGGACCCCTCCTCCAGTAGTCCCTCCAGCCAGTCCACCCTTTCACCCCGAACTGCCGGACAGTAGCATGATCCAACGATTAATGGGCCCCACCCCGGTCTCCTCCACATCCCCCAGACTATACGCTCTCCCCATCCCCCAATGTCCACCAATTCCCCTCTACCTCTTCATATCAAAATTTCAACACTTCCATGCCATTCAGCCACCCCACCCCACTCCCTAGTCCAATTCACTCTATCATCCTCCTCTTCACATTGCACGTCCTGTAACAGAAAAAGGTCTGCCTCTAATCCACGTAGCCATTCAAACATATTCCAACGGCGCTTCGCACCCCTCAGCCCATTGACATTCAAAGATAAAATGTTGGTTGTACTGTTCATTGAGAAAATGATTTTAGATAAGGCTGCTCTTCTAGTCATCTCAAACTTCCAGCTCGATATCCATCCTAGACAAGTCCAAGAGGCGCTCTGCCTCAACTTCCTCTTCTTCAATCTCCTTCCTTGCTAGTGCCGCCGCCACCCCCTGAGCCTCCTCATCATCTTTCTCCTCTGCTTCTTCCCTATAGTCCTCGCAAACTGACTTCCAGAGATCCGCTCCATCCTTCGACACCCAGCAGTCTTCCACTACTCGCCCAGCCTCCTCTCTCAACTCAGCCTCCCTCTTTGCATCCACCTCATACCCTTCATCTACTAACAGGATCGCCA
This sequence comes from Jimgerdemannia lactiflua, assembly GCA_003951145.1. Classification (NCBI taxonomy): domain Eukaryota; kingdom Fungi; phylum Mucoromycota; class Endogonomycetes; order Endogonales; family Endogonaceae; genus Jimgerdemannia; species Jimgerdemannia lactiflua. The sequence goes on along the minus strand of RQIL01011188.1, from coordinate 8,414 downwards.
TCACCTCCATCAGCAGTTTGTCTACCACCCCTTCTCCCGCCAGAATTCCTTGCCACTCTGCACCTCCCAGGACCCGAAAGTCTACCTCCACGAGTTCATCTGCCGCCAGATCATTAAGAGTGGCCAGCAGCCACCCTGCTCCCCCAATACACCCAACACCAGGGGTCATGGGCCTCTTGTATTCCTTGCACTCCTCATCGACCTCAACCACCCCACTCTCTGTTTCTCTGGGGTGCCCTTCCTCCACCCCCACCACCAGTCCTCCAAGTGCGACATCCGGGACACCAAAACTCACACGCTGTGTCCCCCTCATCACGACATCCTCCCTTTCTATCTCTTGCCCCAGGGCACCATTCGGGGACACTCCTGTTCCCGGCCGGTCCTCCTCCTCCCCATCCAGGTCAATGAAAAATCCCAGGTCATCCTCGCCAATAATCTTCTTTTGCCGAGGGGCATGTTGTGAAGCCTCAAGCCCCCCTGGGCCACCAGTGAACCCCGGGGGAGGCACCATCCCTGTACCCGTCTTCCCCTTAAGGCTCGCCAGTAGATCCCTCTGCACCTACCTCCCCTGCTCCCTCTCCCATGCCTTCCTATCTACTCGCATCTTCCTGCCGTTTATCTCCTCAACTACAGTCACATCCTCAAAGGTCTCCCAAGCCTTCGCCCTCTGCTCCACAGCCCCTTCCAGCTCCCACAAGGCTGTCAGGAGGTCCTCCTCCTCCTCCTCAGTCCCTCTCACCCTCGACACCTTGCACTTGACCAGTCCCCACTTCAAGGCCCTTGGCCAGTCACCCGCCTTCTCCGTCGCCTCTCTACCAGCCAGCCTCAGCCTCACCTCCACATCTCCTGTCCTGAATGTTGTCCCCTCCCACATCTGAAAACTGATATCCACTACATCGCCATACTCCTTCATCACCTCGCCAACCCTGCCCTTAGTCTCCTCCACTGATACTGTAGGGACCCCCTTGACCACCAGGTGCACCACCCTCGGGTCCCAGCACAAGCACCTCGACATCGGCACCACTACCTCACCCACTCTGATCCCCTTCGCCAGTGCCTCCTCCAGGTGCTTCTCCTCAACAAATCCAACCTCAACCCCCTCCAGTCCTTTCAGAAACTTCACCGACACCACATCCACCAGCTGCTTCCCCAGGAGCCCCAAAACCATCTTCGCCGTCACCACCAGGCCCCGGAAGCTCACCGTGACTGCGAATTCAGAGATCGACTTCTTGAGTAACGGGACCACCACCAGACCCGTCACACCATCTGAGAGATCGCCCTTGTGCACCGGCCCTGATCCCCCTGGCCCCCCTTGTCGCCATCAGCAGTCACATCTGGATTTTTTTCCAGATTAGCCGTCACACTGCCATCAGCAGTCCCACCTACTACGCCAGTCACACCTCCCCCAGCCCTCCCACCTCCTCCAGAGAGCGCACCCCCAGCACTTCCTGACTTCCCCTTCCCCTTCCCTACTGTCTTCCACTCCTCAGCCCCTTCTCCTCCTCCTCCCTTGACAGCCACCGCAAAGCTCACCGCGCCTCCGCCTCCAGCCCTCTTGCTCGACTCCTGCCCCCCTCCCACTCCTCCATCTGTCGACAGTCCAAAGAACCCCGGCCCCAGCCCTATCCCTCCCTTGCCATACTGCCATTTGAAGGCTGGCCCATCCCCCACACCAGTACGCTTGCCAGAACCCTGCTTGGTTGCCATCGCCTTAAGAGTCTTCTCCAAAAAACGATGAAAAGTGTGTCAAAAAGTGTGTGTGGAATTTGTGTAACGTGAATGTTACCAGAGAGAGATGCTTAGTGGAGGCTGGAGTCCAAAGGGCATTTGGAGGTATTCAAACAATTTTCCTAAGGTAAGAAAAGCTGTCTTTTGAATGTCTTTGAGATCCATGGGTATCTTATGGAATCTTGTGAATAGATCTATACTGCTAAAGTATCTTACATTTTGTAGTTGATCCAGAAGGTCATTAATTCAGTATAAGGGATATATTGTGGCATGCATTTTGTATAGACTATATGCTTCAAGCACGGCTCAATGGTGCCACTTGATGATGAAGCATGCAATATGTATGTCGAGATAAAGGATGTTTGAGTGGATGCAGGCAATGGTCACATGATTGGATCATTCGAATTGTCGATGAAGGTTGATAGCGGTGGCTCGGGTCAATGGCTCGTGGCTCGGTTGTTTAGTGGATAATGGACATTCAAGGTAATGGGCAGCAATTGCTTAGATATGTAGGCAGAATATGCGGGTCAATTAATGTGCATGGGTGGGACTTATGCAAAGGGTCCATGATGGTTGGTCGGTAATTCTCTTTGTGGCACAGCGGGTAAGGAAAACAGAGGTTGACGGCTCGCTCGTCCATCTGACTGGTTTAACTTGAGGGCGTCGGATGAATGGCGACTGTGCTGGCTGGCAGTTGGTTGCTTAAGCTAAGTATCCTATGCATTCCTAGGCTGGGTCTCAGGTGGTCCATGGTCTTGAATCTTGGAATGCGTGGGTCCGAATGGCGATTCGAATGGGCGGTCGGTCTGAATGCGTGGCGAGCAGGATCTCAGTGACGGTTTACTGGTGGCTTTCCTAACAGCAGCAATTAACTGAATGACTTAAATCTCAGGTGCTATTTCCTTGAAGTTCGCAGTGGTCCATGGCGGCGAATTTCTTAGCAGCGGTTCTTGAATGGTTCTTGGTACGTGGCAGCGAATTTCTAACGGCGGTTGGTCTCTTAAGGCGGTGAACATGCAAGAGTAATTCTTTAACTCAAACCTCGAGTAATCGTTGCTCTAGTTGTCTTGTTCTCAGAATTCCGGTCTCTTGGAGGCAGTTGTTTCTCTTTAAACTCAAGCTGACTGAGGTTTATTCACTCTAAGAATATGGGTTATTTATATAAGTTTGCTAGCTACGAGGTTGGTAAACTATAGTGTGGCTACGTTGGCTAAGCTATACTATTGGCTTGCAAGCTGTGATGGGTGCTTACCGATATGGCTACGGATATGATAATGCTGAACATGGGTGCACCATTGGCTCACACGATTTTCACAGCTGACATACTAAATATGGATACAACAAATGTTTGTGCCGAGAGATACGAGGAGTGCTAATGCTAGGTAGGGATCCATTATTGGCTCGCATGATGTGCCAGGTGCTTACCGACATGAATATGGATATGGTAATGCTAACACAGGTGGGCTATTGGCTTGCACGATTATCACAGCTGACAGGTACCTTTGTCATCGCCAAACTGCTGGGGTGGGACTTCATCGTTCTGTTCTTCAAAAGGGGGAAGTGCCAGCCAGGAGGTGAGGGGATAGAATAGTGGCCAATCATCTTCTACAACATTCTCCAATCCTTGAACAGCTTGAATATGGACAGAGGACTGATAAACTCTCTGGTGCTCTTCTTTTTCTTCTGAGGATTTGCCAGTTTCGGCATCAGAGGGGGCTGCTTCAGGTGTGGGGTATTGGAGTTCTAGAGTCTCTTCTTCAAAGATAGGGACTTCTTGGGCTTCCTCTTGATTGGGCTCATTTGGCTCTCAGATGACATGGTGCAAATTGAGGCTGACAGGATGGTGGGTCCTTGGGGTAGCTCCAGCAGATACTTCCATAGTAATGGGTGGTCCTTTGAAAATTTCCATGAGGCTCATGAGGTGACCTTGATGGTTGTCTCGGAGGGGAGTGGTGTGGAAACCTGGCAGAGTGGGTTCGGTTTGTTGGCTTTCCATGGCGATGTGGTTACTACCAATGTAGTTGGCTACTTTGGCTTCCACCCAGTTGGCTTCTTCAACTGTTAGACGGGTGAGGCTTCCAACGGTTACTCCTTGTAGATGTACTATAGCCCAGAGGACATGGCAGAATATCTGGTGGGCACAGAGGGCTCTCTTGACAAGCCAGCTAGTGGTTAACAATCTAGTAATGAGGTCTTTCTGGTCGTCTTCTTGGGTTTCATTGCAAAGGTGGTGTCCAATTTCATAGTCATGCCAGAGAGTCATTCATTCGGCAGTATCTTTGAGCTGTTGGGTCATTATGTATCAGTAGTTGATAAAGTGCCCAAGATCCTCGGTATAGAAGTTCAGGTGTTTGGAGGTATCAGAGTGCCAAATAGCCTTCTTGATAGCTTCAAAGACCAGGATCTTTAGACTAGGCAAAGGGAAAGAGCGGCGGGAGGTCTAATTGGAGCAGCAGGTGGGAGGCATTGTGGGGAGGTTCTTTGTTTTTTGGTGCTGATTCCAAGGCTGGGGTAGAGTCTCCTTTAAGTAACGCACTCATTCATTTCGGCTCAGATTATCCTTGCTCCATTTGGGGTGATCACTTGATATACTAGATTATTCACCTGATTGTCAGCCATGCGTCATCTGATCTTAGCAGTCACTTGTACTTCATATTCTAATGCTGTCGATTGTGCACATCACAATATATCTTTTTAGTTATTGTATTGAGTTTCCTAATATCTACAATAAGTCTCCATCCTCTTTTCTAGTATTATAAGTATTGGGCTGGCCCAAGGGCTGGTAGAGGATTAGATGACTCCATTGTCTAAGAGTTCCTATATGTATTCTGTATTCTTTCTCAAATATTTTTAAGTAGTGAAGTATCCAGTATGGTTTCTGTCAGATGGGTGTTGCATTTTCTATATTTATACTGTAGTGATATGATGGATTATATGGCAGGTTGTTATAGTCTATAGTGAAGATATTCTGGTATTTATGAAGAAGTTCAATCAATTATTATTATTGCTAAGGTGTCAATTTTTCTCTAATGTTTGTAGAAGGCTTTACTTTCTCCTAGGTCTCAGAGGGGCCTTTTCTTTCTTCTGTGATCTTTTGCCATTTCCCTGTAAGTTTAATTTATAAACTTCTCTATATGTTCAGTTGAGATAGGGCATCAGATGTCTAATGATAGTTCCTTTTGGCAGGATGATGTTTTTCTAGCTTATGTTGATTGTTTGGAAATATATTGGATTCATCCTGTCAAAGAATATATATCTCTCTATGTGCAGATTTCGGATTTCTTCATTTGGTTCAAAGAAGAGATTCCTGGGGTCAGGTGGTACAAAGATTTCAATGTTAGTTTGCTATCCTGGTTCAAGGATGAGGTTTTTGTAAAGTTTTACTGGCTAGCAGAAAACTTACTGAAGAGCATTTGCTTTGAATTGATTGATCTAAAGGAGGTATACTTTCTTCTTGTCTGAGCTTTCAAATCCTTTGGTTTGTCTGATATATTGAGTAATCATGGGTACTTCCTATAGCTGAGGAGTCTTATATTCAAGAAAGACTGCTTGTGTGATTTTGTCTCCTTCATTGATCTGAATCTATTCACTGCTTCTATTTTTTGAGAAGATCTTGATTTTATCTATTGTGACATATACAATTAATAATGTCAGAAAATGGAGTACCCTGTGATTGCTAGGATCAGAAAATACTATGGCATAATAACCTATGACCAGCCTAATCTGTCAAGTGATCATACCAAAAGAAGACAAGATAATCCAAGCTGAAATGAAGACTATGTTATTTAAAGGACCATTCTCAGCCTTGGGAATCAGCACCAAAGAATAAAGTATCTACTATACAATACCTCCCACTCACTGCTCCAACTAGACTTCCTGCTACTCTACTCCTTTGCCTAGCCTAAAGACCCTGGTCTTCAAAGCTATCAAGAAGACTATTTAGTGCTCTGATATCTCTAAATATCTGAACTTCTACATTAAGGATCTTGGGCACTTCATCAACTACTGGTACATAATGACCCAATATCTCAAGAATACTGCTGAATGGATGACTCTCTGGTATGACTATGAAATCAGACACTGCCTTCACAATGAAACTCAAAAAGATGACAAGGAAGACCTCATTACTAAATTATTAACCACCAACTAGCTGATCAAGAGAGCCCTCTGCATCTACCAGATTTTCTGTCACATTCTCTGGGCCATAGTACATCTGCAAGGAGTAACTATTGGAAACTCCCACCTAATAGTCAAGAAAGCTGATTGGATAGAAGCTGAAGTAGCCAATCATATTGGTAGCAACTGGATTACCATAGGAAGTTAACAAACTGAGTCTACTCAACCAGGTTTCCATACTATGCCCCTCCAAGACAATCAACAAGGTTACTTAATAAGTCTCAAGGAAATCTTTGAAGGACCACCCATTACCATCATGGTATCTATTGGAGTAATCCCAACTACCCACCATTCCATTAGCTACACTTTGCACTATATTATTTGAGAATTGAACTAAGAAGAAGCTCAAGAAGTCCTGGCCTTTGAAAAGAAGGCCCAAGAAATTCAAGACCCTGTTCCTGAAGCAGCCCCCTCTAATATCAAAATTAATGAGTTCTCAGAAGAAGAAGAAGAGCAACAGAGAGTTTATCAGTCCTCTGTCTGCATCCAAGCAGTCCAAGGATTGGAGAAGATAATTGGCTGCTATTCTACCCCCTCACCTCTTGGCTGGTACTTCCTCTCTTTGAAGAGTGGAATAAAGAAGTCACAACTCAGCAAGATGATTTACTTGCCATTGGTGAGAGATACTATACCATTTAAAGCTGACAAATGTTCCTATACTGATTTCAGCCAGCCAATATTTTGTCAGCAATCCTAAACCTCATGTCAGCAAAGCAAACACCTGTTGCATCTATATCCAGCACAAGTACCCAATGCACTCAAATCCAGTATAAACATTTGTCACATCCATATCCAGTACAAGCATCCAATGCACCTGAATCCAGTGTAAACATTTGTCACATCTGTATTCAGTGTAGCAAACTTCCTTTGCAGCCTGTAGTATACCTTAGCCACCTTATAACTAGTAAAATTATATAAATAATCCAGTATTCTTAGAGTAAATAAACCTTAGTCAGTCCAATAGTTTTATAAAGAAAACATACTGCCTCCAAGAGACTAGCTAATAAAGAGAACAAGATAACAACCTGGAGCATCAAAGCTTGGAAGTTTGAGTTAAAGAATTACTCTTGCTGCCATGTACCAAAAATCACATCAATCACTACTGCAAAGTTTAAAGAAACCACACCTAAGATTCAAGTCAAAATGTTGCCAAGATCCCATTAGCCCAGCCATACATTCAAACCATGCATTCAAACTATGCATTTGAATCATACATTTAGACCACATTCAAGATTCAAGAATAAGACCCTAGGAAAACCCAGCCAAGGAACCCAAGGATATCTCACATAGGATGCTTAGCTTAGAAGCCAGTACAGCCACTATTCCAGAGACCCATCCTCAAGTTAATAAGTCAGATGGATGAGTGAGCTGTCAACCTTTGTTTTCTTTACCCACCTCTACTGTACCATGAACTGCCAAATTCAAGAGTTACTAACTAACTGTCACAGACTGCATATACAAGCCCATCACTCACATATTGAGCCTACAAACTTAAGCATTTGTCACCAGGAATACCCTTCAGTATGATTGAGCCATTGACCATTGACCACTGAATAATTGAGCTACAGTATGAAATTTATCAACCTGAATCTCTGCCAACAATATCATTGACCTCCCAACCCATTGATATACATTTCAAATAATCTGATCATATGACTATTTACTCAGAGATCCCTTTTATCTCAATATATATACTACACACTTCACCAAGTAGCATATTGAGCTATGCTTGAAGCATATAGTTATACAAATCACATGCCATACTATATATTCCAGATCATTTAGTAGAGACTCCTTCAAGGACTAGTCCAGACCTTAAGTTCAACTGGATGTAGGTTTCCTTTTGTAACTGCATGGCAATATCAGTTCTGATGAGCTTTGTACTTTTGGGACCTATAACAATATCATAAAGATTATAACCAACATCTTTCTGATATACTTTCTTAAGCAGGATTACAATGAGATAAAGTAGGGTAAACTATGTAATATTCTTGTCAAGTGTAGGCTATCTATGAACTGAGGCTTCTATAGCTTCAGATCTCTAACCTCTGATGTTTAAGTGTGGCCATCTCACTCCAGTAGAGAGGTCTCAAAGATAATTGATTCCTCTTTTTCCAGTGGAATCCAGGGCTTCCATGAAATTGATAGTATCATCTATCTATTCTTAGTAAGTTACATGGTAAATAAGGACCAGAATATCTTCTCCTAGGCCATATATCTTGAGAACTTTCTTTGTAGACTTCTTCTTTTTCTTTCTTTGAATTTGAACTCAATAATCTCCTCTTTTGAGTGTATGTATGATTATATCCTTACTGAGATAGATCTTTTCATATTAATAAGGCCAGCATCTGGGATGCTTTTCATAATAATAATATTCCATAGCTTGGAAGTACTTCTTCTTTTTTTCAATTTCTTCTAGCTTTGAGAATCAGCATCTATTTGCATCATACTTGGATAGAAGAGTAGAAAGGAGTTTTACTTCAGTTTGAGTGAAGAATCCTACTCTATTT
>RQIL01011177.1:0-11524 GCA_003951145.1 Jimgerdemannia lactiflua | reverse complement strand
ACATTCCTAGATGCTACGTTCAAACAACAATTGTCCCATTTTTGTCTGAAAGGGGGTTTTGAAAATGTTCTTCAGTCTATCTACCATTTTAATTTGAGACACCTTTGTACTTTTTGTTGAGCCCAGCGACCCCACCGCCGTTGGTTCAGGTACAATTTGGTGCCTCCTCGAGGAACCTGATGGCTTCAATCGCGCCGTCGAAGATGTTCCGGAATGTAAACAATCCGATCCTGAAAGACTGCTGTCATGTCGGGACGGTGGGCGTCGTGAAGTTTGAGGTCTCGGCTTCCTGTTTCTGTAGCGCTCCAGCCCATTCTGCTGTGGCTGTGCGCGATGGCAAGAACCACGCAAGGATTTCCATGGCCGTAACGTCTGAGATATGTAGGGGACGTTTCCCGATGACCGTTGCGAGCTAGAATATTTTAAGCGTACGTCGAGGTGCTTCGTATCTTCAGACTGAGCTCTGTGCGCTGTTTGTAGAGGCCGGTTCTGCATAGCTAGTGGGCACTGAGCAACACCCTGCACGGATTTTTGGAAATCCTGGAGATGCCGATGTCGGGATGTCGTGGTTCTCTGTGACTCTGGCTGTAAAGATCGATATATTGGTGTTTTTTGTGTCATCCATGAATGTTTAAGCACAAACTCGGCGGTCAGACGTTCTTGAGGATTTACGCGTAACATCCTGGAGATCAAGTGCGCTGCTTCCTTGCCAACCGACCTCGGCATGACGTAATCGCCAGTGCTGATTTTTTCGAAGAGTTCTGGCGTGTATTCACATCTAAAGGGTAGTAATCCTGAGAGCATCACATACAGGATGACCCCACAGCTCCAAATGTCGGCGGCTGGCCCGAGATATGGCGTCGACGTCACCATTTCAGGTGCGGCGTAATATGGAGACCCGCAGTAAGTATCCAGCAGTTGCCCTCTTCTGCACAACTTACCAAACCCAAAATCACATATCCGTATATGCCCTTCTCTATCCAAGAGGATGTTCTCGGGTTTGAGATCACGATGAACAAGATGATGCTGCAGAATGCGAATAAGTGATTAGACTCGCTTCAAGGCCAAAAGAAATACGATTGAACTTGGTGAAATCAGTTTCTTACCTTGTGCATATAGCGAACCGCCTCCATAATTTCTCCAAACCATTTTCTTGCCTCAGATTCTTCCAGACTTCTGCCATCCTTGATTCTCTCAAACAACTCGCCACCCTCCAAATATTCCATAACAATCCAAACGAAGTCATCGTCTTGGAAAACGTCGTACACCTCGACAATATTTTCGTGCTGAAAACGCTGCAAGGCCTCAGATATGCCTTTTTCGTTATGCACATGGTTTTGCTGGCAGTCGTTCTTGAAATTTCGCTTGTCAATCGCTTTTATAGCAACCTATTTAGCGTCAAACCCGGTGGGGGGAACATGCTCATGAGAAAGAATGCTTTCGAAATCTCGGATTCCAATTGCCCCCAACAACTCGTTGAAGAAGTACCTTGAGCTTTGTAGTTTTGTGTTCAGCTAGATATACTTTTCCAAAGTTCCCCTTTCCGAGTATCCGCATGCGTTTATAGACGCCCTTGATCATGGACGCTTTCCTCTGCTTCACCTAATAATATTTCCAAGGCGGCGATATAAATAATGACGTTTCAAAGCGGATGTGCTGCTTAATCTTAATAGACGTGACCCATTACCTCATACTGTCTCAGTGGGTTCATATTGTACTTCGAGTGGACGGACGTTACTGCGGGATACGATAAGTCTGAGCTACCATTATGGGAGCTCACAAACGATGTCTCAACGGCATCTATATATTTCTTCCGGCTCGCAATTGGCAAACCATATTGATAGTTGGCACATTGATATTGCCGTTCGATGACGGTAGTGAGATTGATGTCCGTTGGAAGCGCTGTTTCGCAGTAGGGTGTGTCAGCTGGGTGGCCAGGTTGATACCGTGGCCTGTACATGTCCTTTTCCTGCACGAAAATATGTGCTATGCGCATGTACTGAGTATCGTGATGTTTGCGATAAGGCAGAATAAAAAGAAATTTAGTCATATTGTGCTGTTGTTTCGCGGAGCGGTGATATACTTGATGGAATCCAAGCTCGTGTGGAGGCGGCTACTTACTAAGCAGATGTTATCGACATTCGGGCGGGCAGAGAAGTTCTGTCTTTATAGACTTCGGGCAGAAGGTCTGATACTAGTAAAATAGGTAAGGAGTTGATGCAGCAGGGGGACGAACATATGTAAGGGAGAGAAGAAAGGAAAGTAATAATACCAGAAACGATTGGTTGGGGTGATATGCTGAAAATAGATAAAAAAGGGACATTTGCAGAGGGGATGGGATCTCAGTCAAATAATCTCCAGAGCGCGTGGAAAAGGACTTGTCTGGAAGATAGCCACCAGCTGCTATCAAGCCCACACCCCCTTTCGTTCACTTTCGTTCACCTCCAATACGATTGTAATAAATACATTGCTTGACCCCGAAGCAATTTCACACTCTATGAATGAGTATTATGATATTGAAGCCAAAGGGGTAGCCGAGAAAGATTTGCATATTCAAGCCGAAACAGGTTCAATATGAATTATAGAGCAACGTCCCCTTGATCGCGTGTTCCGCTCTCCTAGTACCTTATTTATTTTAAATATATACAATATACACAATATACACCAAAAAATTTTGAGTTGTTTACTGCACCACTTCCCCTAATTTGGACCAGACGTGTAACTTGGCGACACGTTCCTTTTCTGCCCCCACACAGTTACCCACATGACAGCAGCGGAATCCCCTGAATCATTGCTTGCTGCCCTCGCAGATACCACAAAATGCACCCCCCTTCTGTCTGAGCGCGTCCGCGCCTTTCTCGTTCAGCCCTTTCTGGACTCAAGCATCTCTACAAAGTCAACGACAGCGAAGCGAACGACATCAAAGGCAACGGCGATGAAAATGAAGAGTAATGCTGATGGGGAGGCGAAAAAGCTCACGACGCAGTTGGCCCCCTTGGCCATGCGGATTATCAACCAAAACCTCCAGACCATGTCACGGGTACTGGCATCGTCACTGGAGGGCCGCCCTCAGGCGTTAATCCAGTGCCTAGTGGACACCTCTTTCCATGCCGTGGCAGCGCTTCAGTGCATGGAGCTGTACCTAGCTATTAAGCGGCTTGACATTGAAAAGGCAATGTCGAACGTTATAACAAAAACAATTGAGCTTGGAATGGTGCGTGATAATATCATATTTATTCTCATCAAAAGGGAAAGAAGAGTCGTTTTCAGGAATGATATAGTAATAAAGCATCACGAAATTTGTTGTAGCACGACAGGGCTTTGCAGGAGCTGTCATGCTTGCGAAAGCGCTTGGTCAAATTGGTGACGCCGTCAGCTTTGCCCGTGGAAAATCTTCGAGAGCTGGAAACCAAGTCGGCCCGAACGTCGAAATCGACGACAAAATCCAGCACAACCGCCAGCAAGATAACAATCTCAAAGGCTGTACCAGCTCCTGTGCCATCAGGATCCCGTCAACTCACTACTAGGATCAAAGATCCACATAAAGGCGTCAATGCGGGTGATTCGATCTGCGACAAATACAAGCCTCTGTTTTCATTCCCACTGGAAGTCGAGTTGACAGATCAAGCAACATTGCTATTGATTTTGGCGTGCCAGTTGAACGCACTTCGCTGCTGGCTTGAGCTTGAGAAAGGTGCACTTATCAAGGTGAGGAAAGCATGTTCGAAGGGGGAGGGGGGGTGAAGTGTACGAAATTCCAAAGGTGAACACAAATCAATTTTTTCATGATTGGTATTGGGTATTAGTATGCACCTTTTCTGCTGGACCAGCAAGGTAACCCTCACGACTGGTGCCTACGACTACGCGAAATGGACAAGGCAGTGGCAGTGAAGCAGTTTGACGCTTTTTACCGCGTGCTCAATAAAGCTGCGATCAATGTTCAAGTATTGTACGGTAAGTATATGGAGAACACTGTGTTTTGCCTCAACGGCTTGTATCCTTAGCATTTTAAACATATAGTGATATAAGCTCAATGCAATCGTTGAATGCAGATGATGGTCCTGCTCATGCTCTTGATCTTCGCAGTCGAGCTCTTATTTTGGCCATGGATAGTGGTGCGCATAACGTAGCGACGATATGCGATCAATTCCTAAAAACATGTGTCATGTTCGAGCGGTCGTATGCGAAGGGTGCGTATTTTAGTCATTTGATATGAAATCGATCCTCTCACCGGCTTCCAACTAATTTTCGTTCTGACCTGATTTTCGTCTGGATTATCTTTTCAGCCCCTTTGGACACGATATATAGGCATCTTTTGCATTCTTGCGATAGATTAATGCCTCTCATTATTCCGAACGTCGACAATTCGGAAGAATGTGGAAAGGTCTTGGCTCTGTGTGAATACTTGGCCACAAATGCGTGTAAAGTAAGGTTTGCTATGAGGAATTTGGGTGAAGTTTATATATATAATACTCGTGGTAGGTTTCAAACGCTGACTCCCATCTTTTGGTTATCACACAGGCGAATGATTTCGATGTAGCGATCGAGACTCTAGAGTCCTTTTCACTTAAAATTATGCCTATTGGGGGAGGCACGGGGAACACAATGTCATTGCGAACGCTCTTACAGTCATCGTTCGCGCAACTGTCGATTGTCTCGGTCATTTTGGATAGGATTTTACCGGATGGGCGAGGTATGCTTCGGTACTGGGAAAGTTAGGCAATTCATGGAACAACTACAATGAGCGTTTCTAATGCTTTCTGTTGGTTAGGCACAGACCATATTTCGCGGATCGAGCGGGCGGCGGCTAGTATGCATTCTCTTATCAAGGCACTAAAACCCACTGACGATATATTAAGCCCAATCGTCTTGACGGCGACAACCAAGCTTCTCAAAGGAATCGATTTACTACGGCGCTCATGTGCGAATGTCCTCGACGGCATGGAGAAGAAATCAGAGTTGCAAGCGAAACAAGGAAAGCAGGACATTTTCAAGACACCCAAGGCACCGTCCAAGCGAGCCAAACCGGAAGTGGACGAATCAAGGTGGCTGGATGTTTCGCCTGTGGTTATGGAGCTGCTGGCTTTTGGCGTCGATTTCGCGGAGCTTATTTTGAGGAAGCGTGGTGGTCAGTACAAAGTAAGTAATCATTTGCATCGTCGGCAGCTTTTTCGTTTTTTTTCTTTTCTTTCTTTTTGCGCGCTGACGCTGTATCTTTGGTTCCAATCATCTCACAGAACACATCGCAAGCAGATACTCACTTCAACGCACAGAAGACTTCCCTGATTGCGGTCGATGCGCTGACCCTTTTATCACGCATGACGTTTGATATCGATGACGAGTCATCCCAATCCAAAGCCGAGGCATACTTGAAGCGAGCAGATCGAATTTGCGGAGTGACGGAGTCGTGGGATGGTTGGCGATGGGTCTCCGGTGCCTATTATAACATTGGCGGCGCTTTGTACAAGCAGAGTTTGTTCAAAAGAGCTATCAGTTCTCTGTCAAGATCTTGCGATTTGCTCGCCAAATATGTTGGACACACCCAAAAAATTAGGAGTTCTGCGATCGGCCTAGAAGGTGATTTGGATGAATCCCGCTCGCAGCTATGCAAGCGTTTCGAGATCCTCGCTATTAGTTTTCAGAAAATTGGTGGAGTTGAGGTTTGTATTTCGCGGTTTCTGGATATTTCCATTTCATAATGATTGAAGGCTTGAGCAATAGAGAGTTGCGTAGTGTGACCAACCTCATTGCTGCTCATCGATATGCAGGATGCAAAACGGGTTTTGGAACGCGCAATCTCGTGTCTCCCCTTAGCCAAAATTGAATATTTTGCAATACATCTTGATCAAGAGCCGGCCGCAGTTGCCGCGCAACGTCTACCCAAGCTCATTGACCGGTATCTTCGATTGGCCATCATGGACGCGTCACTTTTAGATGGCTTCAAATACCCGCACGCCATTTTGGCAAACCAAGATCTTCCTTTGACAGGATTGGGCGGCATCATGGAATATGAGCTTGGCGTTCTAAAGTCGTTATCTCACAAAGTTGACCTCGGCGATAAGCAAATGGAAATCGTCGATAGCCTTTTGGAGCTTTACAACGCGCAGTCGTATCCGATACGCAGGGCCAGGTAAGAAACCGCGCCATCATTTATGTGTGTAGCTATCGGCACAATGTGATCCTGATTTGCGGCTCTGTTCCATACACAGAATTCTCTTGGAAAAGGTGAAACTTGTTCGGTCAGGTAGCAAGTATATCGAGAGGGATTCGAAGTTTGCTCGGCTCTTAGCAGAGAAATCAGTCGAGTTGCTAAAAACCGAGGTGAGTAGGCCAAAGTTCTTTCTTCATCCTCGTCGGAGATCTTTTAGGATTATAAAGACATGCGCAAAAGCAAAATAACAAAGGTTGCCAAAATCTATACCTAGACTCCATGTTTTAATCCTTCTGCTCGTTGGATAATGTCGTATGCGCTTAATCATTCGTCCCTTCTCTTTCTTTTGGTCCATTTTAGAACTATGGAGACGATTCTGAGCTTTTGAAATTACGAAAGCATTATCTTGCTCTAGCCTATTCATGGATCGGTATTTGTTGTCACGAGGCTTGTGAGCCCGCGACCAAGAAATTTAGAATGGCCTTACAGTTGTGGAAAAGTGTGTTGAGAATTCCTCCCATATGCTCTGGAGGTACGCGTGGTCGGATTATTACTTATAGTCGTTTGTCTTCTGTTGATACATGTGAAATTCCATTGACACAATCATCCGATCTGTAGGTCAACCATCAAACGAAACCATTGCCAACACTCGTGCTCAAATCGATGACGTGGAAAGACTATTTGGTCATCTTCGTATCCTTAGAGGGCGAATATCATATTGTTTTTAATAGCGAGGGATCATACTTTAATAGATTCTGTCTTGCCGCATAAGATACCTTGACTCTAGCGTCAAACAGATTTCCTGGCCGATTTTTTCGGCGTTGTGGATCAGCCCATCAATCAAATTCTAACGCTGAGATTAATGTTACGTGTGAATAATGGTCCTCGATACACATGGGAGGAGAATCACGCAGGTTGGTTGATTATGTGTTTTGTTGTTTCGTTCTGACCATAATATGTCGAATGAAATCTCAACATACGTCCCTAACCGCTCCTCTGATTTGAACATTTGCTGCCATCTTCATCAGACTCTATATGCGCTTACACGACAATCGGCCACGTATATGTTGGCCTTGGCTACACTGGAAAGGCGGGCCTCGCTTTTAGTCAAGCCAAATTGCTTCTGGAAGGTTCTTCTTGTCCAGATGAGGCGAGGCTACAATGGATGTTGGGTTATAGTCATTATCTATGCTCCATTGGAAATTCCGATAAAAGGTTACATGTTCGACATTTCATGCCCGTTCTGTTTAGCTTTTATTGATATAATTTTATAACAGAAAATGTACAAATCCCTCTTTTACCATTCAACACCAACAGTGAGCAGATATTCAATGGCACAAAAAAGATTGCCGACGCTCGCAATTCCGTTAGCAATGGGAAAACATCGTCCAAGCTTTCTCAAACGCGTGTACAAGAAAATATTTTGTTGGCTGATGCCTCCTTAACCCGATCTGACATCGCTTTACGAATGGTAGGCTGATTCTTCTGGTGGCATGTAATTGTATTAGCGTTTGTTGCTAATTTATTTATTTTTATTTTTTGAATTGTAGGGATTACTGGACAAGGCGATAGAAGATGCTACAAAATCACTTCGGTTATTGAAACGGGTTACGTCGAGTCTAATAAGGCGAGCTAGGCAGATCTTGGATCAGCCTGACAAGTTGCCCAACCCTTTTCTTGTGGATTCAGAACAAGGTGCTGGGGATGTGGTTCTAGCTGATAAGTCTACGGTGGACAGCGTTGTTGAGCTTGCTATGCAGCAGTCGCAATGGGACGTTGCAAAAGTAAGACGAGATCTTTGTTTTGCTGCAGTTTGATATTATCCTCGCTCGATATCCGTCAAAGCAAGATCAACGTATCTATATATATTCACGCTTTATTTCACGCCACGCAGAGATTGCTAGATTGTTTCAGTCGACTTGGAAATCTTTATATTATCCGTGGATCCGCACGTGAGGCAGAATATTTCTTCAATCAAGGTCTTGCCTTGGCGCGATCCATCAATGCGGGTGCCACCGTGAGCAGATTCCTGGCTTCTCTAGCAGAGCTTGAATATCGTCGATATCGATGGAAGGAGAGTGAACTGAATCTGAAGCAAGCCGTTGATTGCCAGGGCAAGGTACTTGAGTCGTTTTAAGAATTATATAAAGCATCTCTTCTTATTATTAAAGTTGATTTGATATATTGTCATTGCGAACAGGAAAACCTATTCGCCAGAGAACAGGCGGATCTCAAGATACGCGCGGGTGATCTCGATCTTCGACAAGAGATCTACGATCAGGCTTTGCTCTTTTATGATGATGCAGAGGGCATTTTGACGGCAATGATGGACGAGACATTTATTCTGAGTCTGGAAAATGTTCAACCAAGGTTGATGTCGATTTCACACATCGTTATGCATTTCATTATATGATCGTCGCTAAAGAAACCCCATGCAATGATAATTTCTATAGTGATGATCAGACTCCAAGGGAGACGCGACTTGCAAAATTTCCGGGAACGCCTACAGCGCCTGCAACGCCGCGGAAGCTAGAGGGTAAGATCGCTAGGGCTGTATGAGTCACTGCGAGTTCACTCGAGTCAGTTTTAATTGTGAAGTTTTCTTGCAGATGACGTCGAATTTGAATGTTACGTACTAGATTACATGAAATCGGAAGTATTTTGTCGCAAAGGTGAGTGTCATTATCAGACGTGGTTTTGTTATTGCTTGTTGCCGTTATGCGATTTGATGTTTGACGGGATATTTGGCATACTATCAGGTTGGATATTGAGCAAACAAGGCAGATTGCCAGAAGCCCGCGAATTGCTCAATCGTCTCGCCGTAATTCGTCCCCAAAGTTCCAATGAGGTAATAATGCAGTTTTATTGTTTATTTGTCGACACCCGTGCTTTCAAAGCTTCTTATAATCTCAATCCATCAGGTTGAATATCATTTTACATCTGCCAAAATCATGATGCTGGGCGTCCTAGAAGAATTGTCTCGACATCCGATTTTTGGGATGATACAAGACTCTGGTAAGAGATGAATGGCAAGGACACTACATAGAAACGTAACGATGTGCAATTGTCAATGCGTGCATTAATGTTTCCCGACTATTGTATTCTTGCACACAACGTCCTCAGTTCTACTGTCGCCACAACTGGGGAATTTTTCGACCGAAAAGATTGTCAGAAATTCGAAGAAAGGAGGGCAACGAAGCTCGCAAGAACTTCAGCGTGACATTGAAGTTACTTTACAGCATCTCACTGACGCTTATAACAAGGGATTTGGTTGTGCGAATCCCCAGCTGATCTACGAGACGTGTATGACTCTCGTCTTTACCCACATGATGAAAGCTTGCTGTTTCGATGCAGACAAGTTGGATACGAACCGAGTTGCGATAATCTCTGCATACTATCTAGGTGCGTGCGCACTGCAGTGCTTGAACGAATACAAGAGTGCTTTACCGTCTGACTTTTGTATCTCCAATTATCTTGTGATTTAGAAATGTCCAAAGGAGTCAGTATCCGCCGGGAAATGATCAGCTGCCTTGAGGAAAAGCTGCGGGTGAAGAGTTCATGTGACGACTTGATCTGGCCCAAGGGGTTTTTGGACGATGATGCAAACAGTGAGAGCTCTTGGTCATCGGACTCGTCCTCGGAAGCTAATCCTGAATGGCACCGCGAACATTTGAACGAACTCTTACAAGCTTACAACCACGAAGGAATCGCCGATGAAACAGCTTTTCGAAAGCAGTTCATTGACATATTACCTCCACACTGGATTGCTTGCTCAATCTCAATTGACATCGAAAAGGGGGACATGTATATGGTTCGGATGCGCGCGTCCGAGGTGCCTATTGTTCTCAGGTTACCATTAAAGCGCCAAGCCACGCGAGAAGGTGAGGAAGGATTTGGATATACGGACGCGTTGGAGGAGCTCAGCGCCATCTTGGAGAACAGCAATGAGACAACACAGGCTGGCAAGAATTGTGAGACAAGGGACGAGAAGCTCGCTTGGTGGAAGACTAGAAAAGAGTTGGATGATAGAATGAAGGATTTACTTGAGAGCATCCAGTCGACGTGGCTTGGTGGTTTCAAGGTTCGTAGCGAAGATTTTGTAAACGGGTAGCTGCGCCCATGGTTTCCTGACGTATCGTCTAAACATTCTTCACGCCATATGTAGGGTGCATTATCAGCCGATTGCGCAATTGACACCAAGGCTCTTGAAAAGTTTAAAGCCACAATCGAGCTCCTCGCCTTAAAAGCAGCCTCCTCAAGAACGTCGTCTAAGCCAAAGATCCTGGAAGTTGATCGGGAAATGTGCAAGATTTTTGTGCAGTTAGGTTCATCTCCAGACAGTGACGATTTAGAGGACGTGGTATATTTTTTGCTGGATGCCTATCAATACAACGGTGTGGCGATCGCCTATGATGAAATCGATATCGATCAGGTACCTTTGTTAACTTTTACAATATGGTTTTACGAAGAAATTTTAGATTGTAATCAGAGTGATTAATCATCAGCTTTTACTTCCGAATATAACAGATCACAGATGATTTCAAAGATGCCCTCGCAGAATATCATAATCTTAAAGATTGTACAACAGACAACGTTACACGGCATCCACAGCACGTGATTCTCATCCTCGACAAAAACTCCCAGATGCTTCCATGGGAGAGCCTACCGATTCTCCGACAACAACCTGTCTCACGCCTACCGTCTCTCTCATTCCTACGTGATCGAATATTGTTTGCAAACGCTCATTTGGCACAGGGAGCCCGTGAATCAAGTCACTGGCGAGACTATCGCATTGATCAACGGAAAACATCTTACGTGTTGAATCCAAGTCAGGATCTTAAGAATACGCAAGTAGAATTTGAAGCATATCTTGGCAGGTTAGTCGACGATACTATGCGCTCGTGATATACAATTCGTTATTTGACCGTTATGAAATACCATGGCTAGTTTAAACATTATCTGTGTCATACAGGTTCGACAATTGGGGGGGTATTGTTGGTCGAGCGCCGTCTGGCATGGAATGCGAAAATGCCCTCAAAAATCAAGACCTTTACATGTATGTTGTCTCTTATTCTCCCCTTTCTTCTTCTTGTCTTATGATCTGCGGGGATGAGAAAGATAGTATATACTCGTTTGCTCATATTTACGTGCCTTCCTTTATGTAGCTATTTTGGCCACAGCGGAGGCGAGCAGTATATTCGTGGTTACCAAGTTCGGCAACTCGACCGATGTGCGGTAACGCTCTTAATGGGTTGTAGTAGTGGTTGCTTAAAGCCAGCGGGAGAGTTTGACCCGTATGGCAATGCGTTGAATTATATCATGGCTGGATGGTTAGTAATTGAAGTTAATTGTGCTAATTGAAGAGATCAAAAA
>RQIL01011166.1:0-11525 GCA_003951145.1 Jimgerdemannia lactiflua | reverse complement strand
TTTTTTCTCTATAGGCTGCCTCCTCCTTTATTCCCTTCACTCTCGATATCTTACACTCAACTGAGTTCCACTTCAACACCTTTGGCCAATCACTTATCTTCCCAGTCACCTCTCTCTCAGTCACCCTCAGCCTCACCTCTACATCCTCTATCCTGAATATCATTCTCTCTTATATCTAAAAATCAATATCAACTACATCTCTATACTCTCTCATCACCACTTCAATACATCCTCTTATCTCTTCTAGGGACCTCCTTGACCACCAGGTGTACTATCCTAGGGTCCCAGTACAAATACCTTGACATTAGTACCACAACTTCACCCACTATAACTCTCTTCAACAGAGCATCTACCAGATATTTCTTCTCTACAAATCCAACTTCTACCCCTAAATGCTGTAGCATGCATTTTGTATAACTATAAGCTTCAAGCATGGCTCAATGTTGCCACTTGATGAAGCGCGAACAATATGTATGTCGAATAAAAGGGATCTCTAAGTGGATGGTCATGTGATCGGATCATTCGAAATGTCAGCAAAGTCAGTGGTCGATAGTTGATGATAATGGCTTGGCTGGCTTGATTGTTTAGTGGATAATAGATGGACTTTTTCTAGCAGTGATTACTTGCTGGCTGAGGCGACGATTACTTGGGTACATATGCTGAATATGCAGGTCGATTAACATGCGTGATGGTTGGTCGATCTGTTATGGTGCAGTACAGGTAAAGAAAATGGAGGTCAATAGCTCGCTCATCCATCTGACTTGTTAACTTGGGTGAATGGCGGGTGGTGGTCTAGTATTCTATACAGTGGGTATCCTTGGGTTTCTTGGCTGGGTCTTGGGGTCTTAACACTTGAATATATAGGTCTCGAATCTTGAATTTGGGGATGAATGCGTGGGATCCAAATGTATGGCTGGGTTGAATGTGCAGTCAGTCTGAATGCAGGATCTCGGTGACAGTCTTGAAAATGGCGGTCATTCCCTTAACTCGGCGGCGGTTCTTGATGGTTTTCCAGGTGATCTCTGTGTCATAACAGTAGTCGTTCCTTTAACTGAACAGGGCAGTTGGTTTCTGGCGGCTTTCCTTAGCAGTGGTCTTGACGGTTTGAAGTTCATGGTGGTCTGTGGTGGCAAATTCTTAACAGTGGTCAGCGGTCCTTGAACAAGAGTTATCCTTGGCTCTTGGAGTCTTTTTCCAAAGTTCTTACACTCAAACTTAAGTTGGTTTATCTTACACTAGACTTCTTGTTGTTCAGATAAAAGCCAATTGACTCGGTATCTTGTCTTGTATCTTGAGTATCCGGGGCGGTAGTGGCGATTTCTGTAGCAGTTTTCTTTTCGTGGCAGTGGTCTTGAACAAGAGTTATCCTTGGCTCTTGGAGTTTTTTCCCAAAGTTTCTCAAAAACTTAAGTTGGTTGCGAACTACTTTTCTGCAAAACCAATTGACTGAGGTTTATTCACTCGTTCTTTGGGGCTATTTTATATACATTGTGGTTGCTATTGCTATCTGCGATTAACTATAGTGTGGCTATGTTATGTGGTTAAGCTATTGGTTTGTAGGCTATGATGCAACAAATGTTTACTGCTGAACGCAGGTGCATTATTGGCTTGCTGGCAGCGAAGGCTTCAATGGTTAAATTATTGGCTTGCTGGTGGCGAGGGCTTCGGCGATTTATGTCATTGGTTTGCCGGTGGCAAGGTGTGTGCTGTTCTTATGTTATCAGTGGCGACAGGTTACTTGCTGCGCGATTGGCTTGCTGGTGGTGAGGAGCGTCACACCAGGAGTTATGTTATGAGAGTTAGGGTCTTGTGCCGCTGACAAGAAATGTTTGGGGGTGGCTATCTGTTATGGGGGTTAAACTATAACACACTTGTGTGGGGGGTATTTGTAAGCAACAAGAGGGCACAGATCTGTACTTTAAAGGGTATAGTACTCTTCATCAGTGGAAAACAAATCATCTTGCTGGATTGTGACTTCATCATTCCACTCTTCAAAAGGGGGAAGTGCTGGCCAAGAGATGAGGGGATAGAATAGTAGCCAATCATCTTCAACAATATTCTCCAATCCTTGAACAGCTTGAATGTGGACAGAGGATTGATAAACTCTCTGCTGCTCTTCTTCTTCTTCTGAGGACTTGTCAGTTTCAGTGTCAGATGGGGCTGCTTCGGGAGTGGGGTCTTGGGGTTCTTGAACCTTCTCTTCTTCAAAGGTAGGGACTTCTTGAGCTTCTTCTTGATTTGGCTCCTAAATGATATGGTGCGAATTGAGGTTAACAGGGTGGTGGGTAGTGGGTGTGGCTCCAGCAGGTACTTCCATGGTAATGGGTGGACCTTCAAATATCTCCATAAGGCTCATGAGGTAACCTTAGTAGTTGTCTCAGAGGGGGGTAGTATGGAAACCTGGCAATGTGGATTCGGTTTGTTGGCTTTCCACTGTGATGCAGTTGCTTCCAATGTAATCAGCTACTTCAGATTCCACCCAGTTGACTTCTTCAGTAGTAAGGCAGACAATATTCCTAGCAGTCACTCCTTGTAAGTGTGCAATGGCCCAGGGAACATAGTGAAAGATTTGGTAGATATGGAGGGCTCTTTTGATAAGCCGGCTGGTGGTTAACAATTCAGTGGCAAGATCTTCCTAGTCTCTTTCTTGGGTCTCATTGTGGAGGCAGTGGCCAATTTCATAGTCATGCCAGAGAGTCATCTGGTCAGTGGTGTCCTTGAGCTGCTGGGTCATGATGTACCGATAGTTGATGAAGTGTCCAAGGTCTTTGGTATAGAAGTTCAGGTGGTCTGAGATATCCGGGCACCAGATAGCCTTCTTGATGGCATCAAAGATAATAGTTTTGAGACTTGGCAGAGGAGTAGAGTGGCAGGAGGTCTGGTTGGAGTAGTGGGTGGGAGGCATTGTGTATAGAGTATTTGTTCTTTGGTGCTGGTTCTTGAGGCTGAGGCTGGGTCCTTTAAATAATATGTTCTTCATTTCGGCTCAAGTTGTCATTGCTCCTTTTGGTATGATCACTTGATGGATTAGGTTATTCATCTAATTATCATGCCATTATGTCATCTGATCTCAGTAGTCACTTGTACTCCATATTCTGATATCACCGATTGTGTATGTCACATCTGCTCCTTGCAAAATTAGAGCTGTCCTCAGTGGTGAGAGTTACACAGAGTTGGGTGGTCTTAACTGCAGAGACAAATAGAATGCTGGTGCATTTGTGAGAACTGGCCATCCTTGTCTAGGGCGAGGGCTCCCATAGTCATGGCTGGGGGTTCAAACCTCTTGGAAATGGTTTTTCTGTAATCTGAGGCAATTTCTAGTAGTGACATCTGTTATGCTGATGGACTTGAGAAGTGAACCAATGCAATCGGCTTCTTGGGTTCAGCTGAAGTATCCGTCATTCTTCATCAGAGATGATACAGATGAAGCAAGGGAAGTTGTTCAAATGTGTTTTGCTTCTCTGGAGTAGTAGAACCTTATGTGGTTGCAGTGTATCTTGGTCTTGAGTAAAACTCCATCCATGGTCTTTAGTTGGTAGGTGTGATTCATGAAGACTTAGTGAATGAGATATGGTCCTTCCCATTTTGGTTTGAGCTTGGCACTCCAGTTTCTTTCTATGATATTGCGGTATACCAGAACTTGCTGTCTGATAAGCAGGGGGCCCAAATCAGCCTTGTGGTCATAGTACTTCTTTTGTCATTCTTGTGCTTTGGTGATAAATCCTCATGCTTGTTGGCATACTTTGTGTAACCGGGTAATCTCTTCTGTGACTTGTTTTGTCAAATCTGGCTGGACTGGTTCAGCAGGATCTTGTACTTCTTGGCCATACACCAGATAGAAAGTTGTCTGCTGGGTAGCAGCTGCCTTGGAGGTACAGATGCTGATTAAGATTTCTGGCAGATAGATGTCTCAGTTTAATTGATCTCTGGTCCTGCTGAGACCTCGCTTGATGGTCTGGTTCATTTGTTCTGTAAGTCCATTCGCCTGGGGATGATAAGCCATCATTGGTTGTAGCTTGATCTTGAAGCTACTTGCAAAGGTCTTCATGGCTTTGTTGACAAACTCGCAGCCTTGGTCTGTGATAATTTCTTTGGGGACACCATAGTGGCTGAAGACTTCATTGTACAGGATTCTGATGATTGTCTGGGCATCAGCAGTTTCAATGGCAAAGGCTTCTGGCCATTTTGTCAAGTGGTCTTCGATGGTGAGAATGTAGCATCTTCCTTGGCTGGTTACTAGCAGGAGTTCAATGATGTCTATTCCTAGTCTTTGAAATGCTCCAGCTGGTGCTGTAATTGGCATTAATAGTGCTTGATCAGTGGGTTTCTATTAGTATCTTTGGCAGGTATCACATTGTTGGATGTGTGCTGAAATTTGTTTCCTCATCTTGGGCCATCAGTATCGCTTTTTGATTCTTGAAATAGTGGTGCCAATTCCTCAATGTGTATTCTGGTCATGATTTGTTATAAGGATTTTTGGTACTTCGTCTTCTCTTAGAACTTGGGTGTATTGATCTCCTTCTACTCTCCAAAGTTCGCCATCACCTTCTTGAAATTTCTTGAGATTCCTTTGGATGAACAGCTTGTGGGCAGGCTGAATTCCTTTCTTGAAGCTCCTATGGTGCAGGCTCCAGATGAGGGTGAGGCATAGATCTTGGTTCATTTGGGCAAGTGGGAAGTAGCCTTCTCTCATGGGGGCTCCTTTCCTTCTTGTTGAGTTTGGGGGATTCTTGACAGAGTATCGACATTGGAATTCTTGGCACCTTTCTTGTAGATGATAGTGAACTGGTATTCTTGTAAGGACATGATCCATCTTGCAAAGATTCCTGAGGGCTCTGGTTTCTTGAACAACTATTGTAGGGCTTGATGGTCTGTGATGAGGGCAAATCTCTTTCCCAAGAGATAGTGGCGGAAATGGTCTACTGCCCATACTACTGCTAGGCATTCCAACTTGGTGGCTCCATAGTTTGCCTGTGATTCGTTTGTGGCCTTGCTAGCATATTTGATAACATGCTCTCTTTTGTGGTCATCTTGCTATAACAGGATTGATCCAAGTCCTAGGGCTGAGGCATCAGTTGCCAGGATGAAGAGTTTGTTGAAATCTGGTTGCACTAGGACCGGGGCTTCAGTGAGGGCCTTCTTAAGTAGATCAAAAGACTTTTGCTGGTCTTCCTTCCAGTAGAATGGCTGGTCCTTCTTGGAGATGTCTTGGAGAGGTGCTGCCTTATCTGAGAATCAGGGAATGAATCACCAATAGTAGGATGCTAACATGAGAAAAGATAGGGTCTCTTTGGCTAAGGTGGGGGTCAGGTAGTTCTTGACTTTCTCCACCTTGCGGGAGTCAGCATGTGTGCCTTGAGCTGAGACAACATATCCCAGATATTCAACTTGGTGTTTTCCAAAGAAGCACTTCTTAGCATTGAGTCTGAGTCCTGAGCTTCAGATGGTATTGAATACTTCACGGAGATCTTGCAAATGTTGCTCGAATGTCTCAGAGTAGATGATTACATCATCTATGTAGACTAGCACATTTCTCCCGATAAGATCCCGGTAGACATGGTTCATCATTCATTGGAATGAGGCTGGGGCATTGCAGAGTCCAAATGGCATTTGAAGGTATTTATACTGTCCTCATCTGGTGATGAAGGCTGTCTTGCAGATATCTTCTTTGGCAATAGGGATCACTTGGAATCCTTGGAACAGATTAGTGGTAGTCATGTACTTGGCTTTTCTGAGAGCATTGAGGAGGTCATCGATACTTGGCAGTGGGTAGGCATCTTCTGTAGTGATCTTGTTGAGTTTTCTAAAGTCCATAACTAGTCTCCATCCTCCTTTCTTTGGTATGATAATTGCTGGTGAAGCCCAGGGCTTGATGAGGGTCTGATAACTCTGTTTCATAGCATTTCATCTATGTATTATTGTTTGAATTCAAACAAGTGGTGTGGTGTTTGGTAGGGGCATTGTCGGATTGGTTTCACATCTCCAGTATGTATAGGGTGCTCTCTATATTGGTATGGTGGAAAGTTATTGTATGTGGTGATAAATATATCCTTGTATTCTTCTATCAACTCCTGTATCTGTTGTTGCTGGTCCTTGGTTATAGTTGTCTTGATGTCAACAGCTTTGATTGCTGAGCTCGCTGAGTCTTCCTCCTTGGTACCGTCAATCTCACCGGAGAGGGCTTGCCATTTCTCAAAAACTCATAGACTTCTTCCTCATAGGTATCTATCAGTGGTTTGAAATATCCCAGTGTTGTTCCTTTGGAGATGGTGATCACCTCAAAGCCCATGTTTCTGATAGGGATGTGGATTGGTGACATCTGGTCATGAATTCGTTCCTTGGCCAAGAGCAGGTGATACTTCTCTCGAAGCTCCATCAATGGTTCGAAAATCAGGTTGTCAGCTTCCACTGGGAGGTGTACATCAAGGTCTCATTTCTGATATGACTGCAGGATGATTTCCTCTCTTGCTCAGATGGGGCGGCAGATGTGGGGCCTCATTTGCCTGAACTGGGCAACTCTTGCTACATGGACCTTGATAGGTGGTGCCCGGGGGTCCCTGTTAGTGCTTCCGAAGCCTCCTCATCCTCTCTCAGTGTTGTCCAGTTGCTCTGCCTCTTGAATGGTAGGCTGTGAAGTTCTGATGAAGAGGATCTGGCAGAGGGGCTTCAAGGGGTTGAAGTATCGGTGATGCCTTCCATGGTTGCAGATAATAACCTTCAGGGAGCCTCGGTAGTCTTGGTCAATGACTCATCCTTCAATGGTGATTCCTTTGGCTACCAATGATGACCTAGATGCTAGTTGACCATAGAGTCCTGGCAGTATAGTGAGTGCAATCTGCAGATCAAAGGTCCTGGTGCTTCTCGGTCAGATTGTTGACTGGTAGGGGAGGCATAGGTCATATCCAACTGATCTTTCTGTTTGCGCAAGAAGTGGCTGTGCCCAGGGTGATAGCAACTTGACTTGGACAACTGGCTGCATTTTGAGGAATGCTTCTCCAGCAGCTGCGATTGCAGGTGAGAACTCTATTCGTTTTGGCTGGAAAAAGAGCCAATGCACTCCTGTCTTTGGGTTTCTTGTATAGTTGAACCTGGTTCTTCCGAGGGGGTCCAGAGCTTCCATGAGGGTGAAGGTAAGGTTGACTCCTTCTTTTCCTTGATGTGGGCAGCAGTACCAGCGGATGATAGCAAGAACTTCCAGAGGTAGGTCCCAAATGTTAGTCTTGCTTTTGGCTTTGCAGTCTCCTTCATGGTCGATCTTCTTGCACTTCCGGCAGGCCCAACGAATTCTAGATTCTTGTAGGGTGGGATCCTTTCTCTTGACTCGACTTCTGTGGACATCTTTGCTGAGGTGGACACTTCAATGTTCACACCAATAGCAAGTGAAGGTCTTCCCACAATCACAGTGCCCCTTCTTAACAAAGCCTTCATTTCGTTCCTTGACTTCCTTACTGGTGGGGTACCTCTTCCAATACTTGTCATAGGTCAGCAGAGTGACTTGAAGGGCTCAGGTAATAGTGTAGATACTGTTGCTATCCCTTTCAATGGTGAGAGTCTCCATGGGTTGGTGAGAGAGAACCTTTTGCTGTTCTTGGTAAGTCTTCTTGAAGGTCTTCGGGGTCAGGGGCTGAGCTTGGCTGTAGACTGGTACCTTTCTCAATTCATCTTTATCACTAATTGTTGGCATTGGTATCTTCCTGAGATCCAGGGCTTGGCAGGTATTGCAATCATCTCTTGGTGAATAGAAGCAGTTGAAGTGCTCACATATGCCTAGGTGGAAAGCTTGTGAAATCCAGTTTTCTATCAGTAGGGATAGTGGTTACATGGATGGTCCTGTTAAATCAAGTGCTGCTCTTTCATTGTTGGCTCTATCAATACTTTCAGCTAGACCTTCAATGTCAATTACTCTAACAAAGGGTTCTTCTGGCTCACTATCTTGATCTCTTGGGGCATCGAAGTCACTTCCCATTTCTTGTAGGAAATTTGCTTCACTCTCGTCTTCATTCTCAGTAGTGGTGGTGGGTGTATTGCCATGTCCATGCCATTATGTCTCGGGAGCTGAACTTGCTTTTCTTGATGATCCTCTTGACTCAATGGGTACCTTGTGCTTCTGTCCATAGATAGAGAAGACTAGGAGTTGCCTTCTGATGTCCACATTGGCTCCAACTCAGTGCATCCAATCTGTTCCCAAGATCAGGTCATAGGAGGTTGCGGGAGTCATGACAGCTTGAGGTACATTGAGGCAAGCTTTCCCTACTTGAATGGGGATATCTCATATAAGTCCGAGGGGGGTAGATGCTGATCCATCTGCCATGATGACTCTTGCTTTGGTCCCTTCATCAATTCCCCAACCAATTCTCTCCAACATCCTTTGAGTGATGATACAGACTGCTGCTCCAGTGTCAATAAGAATTCAGGCATTTTCTCCATGCACTTTTCCACTTGCAAGTCTGGTGGATTGATGTTCATGTCGTCGGCTTTCATGCACTGCATGGATAGTGCTGGGTTCTTGCATGTGTGGTCCTTGGATAGGAAGTCTCTTGGTCTCTTTCTTGGCTTCCTTCAGGAATTTTCACCTATCTTCTGGGGCATTCTTGAGGACTTGCTCAATAGTGAGGCCTGCATTCTGTTGATGGATCTGGTCCCAAAGAGAGGCTGCTGCATGAGGTTTGCTGCTCCTTCAATGTTTGGTTCCTTGAGGGTGAGGTCTCTTATTCCTGATGAGCATCTCATCTGCTGAGGACTCTACACTTATATGCTCATCTTCTTCAAGGTCAGGCAGGGAAGTAGTCCTTGATGCTCTTGATGGTCCAGCTTCAGGCTCAGGGGTATCTCTTCTGACTTGCTTGTCATTTTCCAGTGGGGTGTCCGAGGAGGAATGGCCATGCCTTGGGTACTTGCCTGTAGATACTGTTACTGGCAGCGGTGGAGGTGGGATCCTTGGTGGTCTTCCTCATCCTCTGGTCTGTATGAGGGTGGCATCCCAAGTCACCTTGGATGGGAAGGCTTCATAGTATGGATAGGTATCATCTTGACCATGAAGCCAGGCTGCTTCTTCTTCCATTTCTCATATTTCTTCATCCATCTGAATAAGGTTGACATTTCTGTCATTGGACCAGGTAGCTTGCTTCCTTGGGCAGTGCCTTTGAATGTGGCCTTGGCCTTCGCAGTAGAAACAGATAGGGGTGTGGGGACCAGTTGTAGCTGAGCCTACAGTTGCAGCTGGTGGTGCCTGAGAAGACCTTCTGTTGTCTTGTTATTGGTAGTCTGGCCAGTTGTCATGATGGTAATCTTGCTGTCTTCCTTCTTGGTTCTTCAGCTGTGCCACTGTGATGGCTAGGTCCTTCATTTGTTTTGTGAGCATGGTAATTGGGTCTTCTTGTGCTCTTGGCAGCTGCTGCTGTTGCGGTTGACTGAATTGGGCTGGAGCTGAAGGTGGGGGTCTGCTCTCATAGTTGGCCAACTGGGCTCTGAGGAATGCATTCTCTTGCTCTGCTGTGGTAGATCCTCGAGGTCTTGGAGGTTTGGCTCTAGCTGGCTCTCAGTGGTCTTGCTGGACTGGTCTGTAGTCTGCTTCCCAACATCCTTGCACTTCAGCAACTTGCTGCTCAATATTCCAATAACCCATCCTAATGACTTGCCTTCTGAGTTTTGGGTATAGGCCATTGAGATAGATAGTGGATGCCAATGCCAGTTGGACTGCAGGCTGGAGGTTTGCCTTAATCATTTGCACTTGGATCCAATGGTAGAAACTCTTCAGGGTTTCATTGACAGCTTGGGTCATGTAGGTCAGAGCTTCTTGTGCTTCTTGTTGGCATTCAAGACCATTGAACTGGACACGGAGCCAGTTTTTGTGGATGGTATATCTTTGCACATAATTTCCATGTAGTGCAAGGTGAGCTTCTTGTTCCACTCTATGGATTTCTCCTCCATTATATTTGGCTTGGTTGTATCTCTGGAGGGCTGGGTCTCTCAAAAGTGACTCCACAATACTGAGTTTTCTTTCTGCATCCCATCGCTTGGCAGCTGCTTGTACTTCGATTTCTCCAATGAACTCCTCAATATCTTCATTATTTGTACTATAGAACTTCTGTAAGTAGCTCATATCTAGCTCATCTTCACTGTTCTCACTGTCTGAGACTGGTTCAGGGATAGTGTTCCTTGATGGTCCTTGTGAGGAAGAGGAAGGTGCTCGATATACAGGGAGTACAGGCAGAGGGCAGTGTCTTGGCAGTGTAGGAGATCTGGATCTGTTGATTAAGGCCAGAGTATAGGCTCTTGAAGGTAGTGATCTCCTAAGTGACTGGTAGTGGCTATCAAATGCTGAGGCTCCAAGAGAAGCATTGTTTCTTGTCTCTTGTAGATAGTAGTGGGGAGTAAGGGACCAGGGTACTGAAGCTCGGATAACTGGTGGTGCAAGTGGGCTGATATAACTGATGATGGATTCATCTGCTCCTTGCGGCTGTGAAGTAGTGGAGTCTGGTTCGCCTTGCTGGAAGTCTGGGTTACTATCGGTATAATGGTATAGGTTGAACTCATTTTATAGATTGTATGGATGATAGTCCTCTTCTCCTTCAGATGTTTCGAAATAGACTAGTCTAAAGGGCTGGCTCGATTGACAACTGTAGTGATATAGTCACTTCGGTCAGAGTTCTTCCTGTAAATTCGGGTCTGGTACTCCTCCAGGGGGTTGTCTTCTAAATCTTGAAGCTGAAGGGGTTCCGGCTGTCCTCTGAGTTGTCTTCTCTCCCTTGAGGTTAAGCCGTAGTCTGGGTCACTTCTGTTCTTGGATTTGGTCTTCTGGCTACTATTTCTGAATAAGGTCTTGGCTGCTGTTCTGACAATGGTGTGGGCCTTCTTTTCTGCTGAAGAGGGCTGTCTCTGAACTTGTTGCTGACTGCTAGGTTCTCCTGGAGTCTCCAATGTAGATGGCTACTGGGTTCTTGAGCCAAAAGGTCAAGTCTTTAGAAAACTATTCCCAGTTGAGCCCCCAAAATGTGGTGTGTATTTTGTATGACTATAAGCTTCAAGTACAGCTCAATGTTGCCACTTGGTGAAGTACAGATGATATGTATGTCATGGGGGGAGGTGGGATGTGCTCCGGGCAAGAATGCTTGGGGGAGTAGGAAATGAGTGGTCACATTGGGGTGGATTGTTGCAGTGTGGGTAGGAATGGCAGGTCACTGGCTAGCAGTGTTTGAGGAAGGAAGGAAGTCAACACAGGAAGAGAAGATAGCAAGGTGGTGGTGGTTGATGAAAGATATCCTGACGGGTTGGCAGAGGGGATGGGGTCCTGGAGAGGGGGGCCGTAGGAAGTTAGTGGAAGTTATATGTAGTAAGAGTGAGGGCCGAGTACAGGTGATAGGAAATGAGGTAGTGTTTGAGAGGGTCGGGGTAGGAGAGAGGCCGAGTGAAGGAGTGGGGTAGCGAGGTGAGAGATGGGGCTGCCGATGTGGTATGAGGACAAGTGTAATGTTTAGACAGGGGTTAGGTAATAAATGAGGCCACGGCCTATAGAAAGGGAAAAA
>RQIL01011155.1:0-11526 GCA_003951145.1 Jimgerdemannia lactiflua | reverse complement strand
GAGATGGTGGGACTGCTGATAGTAGCAGAACTGGCAATCTGAAAAAAAAAAAAAGAGATGTGACTGCTGATTGAACCAAGGGGGCAGCTGAAGGATCATCGGTGATACACAAGGGGGACCTGGCAGATAGTGTGATGGGGCTAGTAGTGGCACTGTTATTCAAGAAGTCTATTTCAGAATTCACAGTCATGATGAGCTTCTGGGGGCTAGCAGTGATAGCTAGAGTAGTGCTGGTGCTCTTGGGCAAGCAGCTGAAGGATGTGGCATCAGTGAAATTTTTGAAGAGACTAGAGGGAGTAGAAGTTGGCTTTGTCAAGGAGGAGCAAGTAGTGGTGGCGGTGGCTAAAGAGATGTGGATTGGAGAGATTGCTGTTCTGATGATAAGGTGCCTGTGTTGGGATCCGAGAGTGGTACATCTGGTGGTCAAGGGAGTCCCAACAGTATCAATGAAGAAGACAAAGAAAAGAGTTGGAAGGGCAATGTGAGATTATGGCGAGGTGGTAGATATTGGGTTTCAGATGTGGAAAGGGACAACATTCCATACTGGAGATGTAGAGGTGAGGCTGAGAGTTGCTAGAAAGGAGGCGATGGGAAAAGGGAGTGATTGGCCCAGAGTGTTGAAGTGGGAACCCTTTGAGTGCAAGGTATCTAGAGTCAAGGGTTCAGAAGAGGAGGAGGAGGACTTGCTGATGGTGCTCTGGGAGTTGGAAGGAGCAGTGGAGCAGAAGAAGAAAGCATGGCAAGCTTTCAAAAAGGCTACGATGATGGTGGAAATTAATGGAAAGGAGATTCAAGTTGATAAGCTGATATGGGAAAGAGCTCAGGAAAGAAAGCAGCAACAGGAACTCCTCACTAGGATAGGGGTAGGTGGAAAAAAGAAAGGAGAAGGAACAACTATAGGGGAGCAGAAGGGGCCTGAGGGGTTCATGTCCTCTGAATATGTGCCCCAGAAGAAGAGGGTGGAAACTGAAGAGGAGATCTTCTTTGATGACTAGAGGCCAGAGAGCGATGCAGACAGAAACAAGGAGAATGAGAGACCGATGAGAGCCACTGGAGGTGAGGGAAATGAGGTGGAGGATGTGGTGATAAAGGGTGTGAAGAATGTCCAATTTGGTATCCCAGAACTGGCTCGGGGGGGCCAAGTGGTAGGGATATCTAGAGAGAGTCTAGTAGATACATCTGATGAGGAGTGGGACGAAGAGGCCAGTACAGGCCTAGATAGAGTTCAGATGGTTGGGAAGAGAGCAATGACCCCAGGAGGAGAGCATGTGGGGGAGGGGCCCTGGTTGTGCAGGTTGATGACAGATTTGGTGGATGGGGAGCTGGGGGATATTGAATTCTGACTGATGAGTGAGAAGGATTGGTCAGACATTTTGTATGGAGTGGGTGTGGTGGGAAAGTTGACGATGATGCACTTGGCAGCATTGCTGGAGGATAAGGGGTATGAGGTGGATCCCACTAGAGAGGCAGAGATGAAAGTGGAGGCACATCAGATGATAATTGAGGGGTGGAATGCCTGGAATGGATCTGGAATGTGAGAGGAGGCATGCACAGATTACCACTCAATGATGGAGGAGAAGGACACAGAGGATGCTCAGAAGATTCTGGGGGCATTGGAGGCTAAGGAGAGGTTGGAGCTGGAAGCTGAGAGAGATCTGGATTTGACTCAGATGGATCAGGATATAGAGATCTAGGGTGGGTCTGCATCACATATATTTCAAAATGAACAGTACAACTAATATTCTTTCACTAAATGTCAATGGGCTGAGGGGTTCAGGAAGACATTGAAATATTTTTCTTGGCTTAGGGATTTAGAAGCGGATGCCTTTTTACTATAGGATGTAAGATGTGAGGATGAGGTAGATAAGATTAATTGGTTGAAGGAATGGGGAGGGGCAGTGGAGTGGAGAGGAAAGGTGGGGATACTGATAAGGAAAGGCAAAGGAGAATTGCAAGACATTGGCAGGTGGAGTGATCGCTTACTATGGGGGATATGGGCAAGACCAGGGTGGGGGCCAGTAGTAGTGGGCTCTTGCTACTATCCGGCTGAAAGAGGAGTGAGAATAACTTGGATAGAAGGATTGCTTAACAGTGGATCATTGGTGGAGGCTGGAATCGACATTCTGGGTGGGGACTTCAATATGGTTAGAGATGCTACAGTGGACCACTCAGATGGTGGACTTGATGGGATGAGTAGAAGTAGGAGGCTGGATCGATGGAAGGAGTTGAAAAGATTGGGTGCTCTGGGAGATGCAGGGTGCCAGAAGTGGGGGAATCAGGCAGTCTTTACCCACTGGATACATGGACTTGGAATGCGGATTGATTGGATCCTCATGGCTGAGTGCTGGGGAATGGATGTCTGGAAGGAATTGGAGATTATATGATGCCCCTGGTCAGACCACTGGGAGGTGGTGGGGCAGGGGACATTTGGGAGAAGTGGAGATGGGCCTGGACATTGGTGACTTAATTGTGCATTGTTGAAAGACAAGGAGATGTGGGAACAATGAGAGGTAGAGGTGATAGATAATATAACAAATTGGAGGAAGGCGAGTATAGTGGTAGGGGATTGGTGGCTAAAGCTGAAGGCCACTGCACAAGTATTCTGGGGGGAGGTGGGGAGAGCAAAGAGGAGACTTTGGAGGAAGCAGATGAGGGAGGTCTTGCAACGATTGGAAGGGCTCCTGCTGGCATCTACTGGTAGACAGGAGGGTGATAAGGAGGAGAAAGAGTGGAGAATGGCAAAGGTGAGGATGGAAATCAAAGAGCTGAAGGCGGCATTGAGGGAGGAAGAGGAGAGGTAGGTGCAAGGGATGATAGCGAGATTGAGGTGGCAGGGGCTGGAGGAAGGAGAGCAGCCCACAAAGTATCTCACAAGGCTTCTGAGAGTGCACAAGGTGAGGCAGAGGTGGGAAGGAATCATAGGAGAGGACAGTGAAATGGTAACAGGGGTGCATGGTATTCTGGGATTGTTTCAGAAAAGATGGAGCACACTGTGGAGCGAGGAGGAGGGAGGAGAGAATAGACAGACTATAGAAGGGTTCTTGGAGGAGTGGACACCACCAGTGGCCAAGAGGCTAGGAGATCTGACACACCCTATTCAGGAGGACGAAATTCTGAAAGTGCTGTCAGATACAAAGAATAGGATGGTGCCAGGGGAGGATGGGCTGCCATGGGACTTTTGGAAAAGAATGGTGGGCATCGACAGGGTAATTGGGGAGATGAAAGAGATGTGTGAAGCAGTAATGAATTCCAGACATTAGTTAGGAGGTCAGGAGCTGGGGTTGGTGGCTCTCCTCTATAAGGATAAGGGGCTGAGAGAGGATTGGAAGAACTGGTGCCCAATTATGCTCCTGGATATGGACAGGAAGTTGATAACAAAAATACTGATGGCGCACCTATAGGTGGTTGCACAGCAAGTCCTGGGAGAGGAACAGAGGGGCTTTGTTGGTGGGAGATTAATTAGAGATGGCATGGCATGGGTGCATGGTATCATTGAGAGGGCAAGAGCTGCCAGGGTGGATGGAAGGTTGGTCTTCTTGGATTAAGAGAAAGCTTATAACAGGGTACGCCGGGTGTGGTTGACGAAGGTCTTGGAGAGGATTGGAATCCCAAGGAGATTAGGGAGAGCAATTATTCAGATGCTGGAGGGGAGCAAGGTGGCCTTAATGGTGAATGGTCATTGAGGAGTACCATTCTCATTGGGGAGAGGAGTGCCGCAAGGGGATCCCCTGTCCCCTATCCTGTATGCTCTATCATTGGAACCACTTTTGGACAGGATTAGGAGGTGAATTGGAGGGCTGTTAGTATTAGAGGTGACTTGAAAGGTGGGGGCCTTTGCAGATGACATGGTGGTTAGCTTGGACTCTGTGCAGGATGTAGGGGAGCTTAAAGAGACAGTGGGTTGGTATGAGAGATGCTCAGGCCAGAAGCTGAACTGGTACAAGTGTGAGACAATGGTACTTGGGAATGGCATAGTTGGTGGTGATATTATTGGAACAGTGGTGCCAGCAGGAGAGGCAGTCAGATACTTGGGCATCTTCTTCTCGGTATATGGGTCAGTGCTGCCAAAAGCCTGGTGGGAGAAGAAGGTGCAGGCTTGGGGAAATATGCTAAAAGGTTGGAGAGGGTACCATATCTCCCTGGCAGAGAGGGTGATGATTCTGAATGTCTACTGGATGCCGAAGCTATGGTACCTGGCCTATCATCTGGACTTTCTGGCTTGAGTGGTCAAGAGGCTACTTAAGCTGGCAAAGGACTAGATTTGGGCTAGGAGGCGAAGTCAGATAAGCTGGGAGACTCTTGCCCAGCCGGTGGAGCAAGGTGGCCTTGGACTGATGGATTTTCCCAAGAAGTTCCACTGTCTGTGAGCATAGTGGCTCCAAAGAGCAGCAGTACTACAAGGGGGAGGGTGGGTCCCCCTGATGCAAAAGGTGTGGGAAGTAAGATATGCTCCCAGGGGATTGTCTGGAGACCTATTAGAGGTAGTTAAATATGGCAGTAGCAGGAGACTTAGGTACTAAGGATTCTGGTGGGGAGTGATTGAAGGAGGATATTGGATTGGACTACAGTGGGAGAGAAATGTAGCAAAGGAATGCTGGGGCCCAGGGATGTGGCAGTGGCACAAGCTGCTGCTAGGGGGGTTACCAGTAATTGACTTCCATCTTAGAGATGGCATGGAGAGCCAACAGAGCTTTGGTCTGGACCTCTGGCCAATAGGGTGGTAGGGAGTCAGGATTGGTAAGGAATGGGACTGATTAGGCTTATTGTAAGGGTTCTGGTTTCTTAAATGAGGAAGCAACTAAATTCTAGAGGTTCAAAGTAGCTTGAAGAGTTACTAAGAGTTCAGGAAGACTTGTGGATCCAGGGAGAAAATATTCTGAGCTTTATTTGAGAGAACAGAGAGGATATTTATACAAGATATAAAAGAAGGATCCGGAAGGATCTGAGTAATCAATGGAAATGCCAAGAGGAAGGTTCTTGGCAAAGATGACAAATAAAGATCTGCAATGTTCCATGAAGTTCCGTGACTAGCTAAGACTGGAACGGAAGTGACAAGAATGTTCTAGCTGTGGCTTAGTGCCAAGAGATGATTTCTAATCATTCGGAAGGTACTGGAAGGTTACGGAAAGTACTAGAAAGACAAAGAAAAAGAAATAAACTACGCTAAAATATTACATCTCCTCCTCCTTAAGAATCAATGTCCTCATTGAATTCGGAAGGTAACACAAGAAAATAAAATCAAAAGAAAAGACAAATAAAATATATCGGCTCATTGGCAAGGACTGGCCATCCTTGTATAAGGCGAGGGCCAAAGTATCATCTTGATTGGATGAGAACTGGTTCGAACCTTGTTAGTTGCAGGGTTTACAGAGTTCTTCTATGGGTCTTGTTTCTGATGCTGTATCCCTTAGAGTGCCCCAATGCGTAATGTACCTGATCAGTATAGTAGGTCGTCTACTATTCAAGGGGAGAACCTCACAGGCAGTCAATGAGTTTCTTTTTGCTCGAACTCTTGAATGAGGTCTTGGGAGTTCTTGAGACTGGCAGAAGGTTCCCAGGTAGCGTTATATTCAGGATAGCCCATCCACTTGACTAGGTATTCTGTGCAACAATATCAGACTCATTTGTCTAAGATTTTCTCGACTTCATACTCGATGTGGTCTTTGACTATAACTGGTACTGAGGGTATCGGAATTCAGCCAGGGTAAGGGGGTGACTGGTTCCAGGCCTTAAGTTGTGACACATGGAATACTGGGTATATATACATGGTTGTCGGTAGACTGAGATGGTAGGAGTAGGTAGAGACTTGCTCAATGATCTCGAAGGATCCAAGGTACTTGGGTTAGAATTTGGCTGACTGGCGGTTGACTTGAGATTGAACCTTGATGTTGTCGGCTTTGAGTAGAACTATATCTCCAATAGTGTAGGTGACATCACGACGTTTCTTGTCTGCATACTTAGCTTGATGTTGTTGAGCCTTTAGCAGATTCGCGGTCATGATCTTGAGAAGGGAATCCATTTTGTCGATAAGGTTCTGGGCAGTGGGGACTTGTGTGTGACTGGATTGCTGGAATGAGACTAGGCTTGCAGGGGTCTCGGGATTTTGACTGTGTAGTAACTGAAAAGGGGAAAGACCAGTAGATGATTGGACTGCGTTGTTATAGGCAAACTCAGCATAGGTCAGGTAGTGGTCCCAATCATCTTGCTCATAAGACACATAGTTTCTGAGCATTTATTCAAGTGTTCTGTTCATTCGCTCAGTCTGTCCATCAGTTTGAGGGTGGAAGGCAGTGGATATAGCGATTTGAGTTCTGAGAGTCTTGAAGAGTACTTGCCAGAAGTGACTTGTGAATTTGGAGTCGTGGTCACTGACAATTACTTGAGGAAGTCCATATTGACAAAAGATAGACTTGAAGAAGATTCTAGCGATTTCAGGGGCAGTGGCATTGGTTGTGGTTGGCTCGGCAATTGTGATCTTGGTCAGGTGGTCCACAAACACAACAATGGCATCATAGCCTGATTTGGTTCGTGGGAGTTATACAATGAAGTCCATTGTGACTTGCTCGAACTTCTTGGTCAGAATTGGCAATGGTTGCAGAAGACCGGTAGGTGTTTGGTTGCTTGACTTATTCCTTTGATACAGATCGCAGCTTTGAACATACTTCTTGATTTCCTTGAGCATGTTGGGCCAGTAGTAGTCTTGTTAAATGTTCTTGATGGTCTTCTCAGTTCCAAGATGACCAGCTAGTGGGGAGTCATAATGTTCATGAAGGATCTTGTACCAAAGTTCAGGGTTGGCCGGAATGTAGACCTTGTCTTAATAGTACACAAGGTTGTCCTTGAAGGTGTACTTTTCTTTGAATTCCTTAGTGTCCTTTTATAGAACTAGAGAGTCTTGTTCATATGCAGTCTTGATCTGGTTAAGGAATTCAGGTGCCACAGTGACTTGTAAAATAGTAGCAAGGTCAGGTCTTCTTGAGAGTGCGTCTGGTACAACCAGGGTTTTGCCAGGCTTGTAGATGATGTTCGGTGTGAAGGTCTGAAGTAACTGACTCCACTTGGCTTATTGACGGGAAAGAGTTGGTTGGGTGTTAATGTACTGAAGGGATCTGTGATCTGTGATTACGTCAAACTCAACTTCTTCTAGGTAGTGTCACCAGGTCTTGAGGGCATGAATGATTGCCAGGAGTTCCTTTTCATATGTGGCTAGCTTTTGTTCTGCAGGGGATAGTTTTCTTGACTCGAATGCAATAGGTCTGTATCCTTGTCCTTCATCTTGAGAGATGACTGCACCAATTGCGAAGTTGGATGCATCAGTAGTGACAGTGAATTTCAAGTTCAGGTCCATGTTTCTAAGAACAGGTGTATGGGTCAGGTGGTTCTTGAGTTCTTGAAAGGCTTGTTGACAGAAGGTGTCCCAGATGTAGGGAACATAGAGGTCAGAGTTGGGTTGCTTTCACAGGAGATTTGTCAAAGATTCTGCTATGCCAGAGAAGTTCTTGACAAATCAGCGGTAGTATCCAGCCAGACCAAGGAAGGACCTAAGTTCGGTGAGACTTGCTGGTACAGGCCACTGTTCAATGGCTTGTATTTTCCTTAGGTCTACTTGAATTCCTTTGGCTGATACAATGTGTCCAAGGTATTTGACTTGATCTTTGAAGAATTCACACTTCTTGAGCTTTGCATAAAGCTTGTGTTCATAGAGAATCTTGAGGACTTATTCAAGGTGTTTGAAATGTTCTTCTTCGGTGCCACTGAAGATCAGGATGTCATCAATGTACATGAGTACAAAGATATAGAGTTGGTCCTTGAAGACAGTCTGCATGAGATCTTGAAAGGTTGCTGGCACATTGGTGAGACCAAAGGCCATGACTAGAAATTCGTAGAGACCAAATGGTGTCATGAAGGCAGTCTTGGGTATGTCTTCTGGCTTGATTCGAATTTGGTAATACCCAGAGGTCAGGTCAATCTTGGTGAAGTACTTGGCATTCTTGAGAGCATCAAAGATTTGATCAATGAGAGGCAGTGGGTAATGATTCTTGACAGTAATCTTGTTGAGTGCATGATAGTCTATACACATTCGCAGAGTATCATCCTTCTTCTTGACAAATAGGACTGGGGAGCCAAAGGGTGACTTGCTTGGCTGAATGGCTCCTCGCTCGATGAGTTCATTGAGTTTCTTCTTGACTGCTTCAATTTCGAGTGGTGACATATGGTACATCTTCTTCTTAGAGATGGCCGCATCTGGTACCAACTTGATTTCATGGTCATGGTCTCTTGAAGGTGGTAGGCCAGGTAGCTTGTCTGGGAAGACATCCTTGTACTTATTTAGCAGTAGCTTGACACTTTTACTAATTGACAGCTTCTTGTCTTCTTTCTTGGATCGAATCAGTGCAACAAAGGCACAGGTAGCTTTCTTGAGGGCCTTCTTGAACTGGATTGCTGAAAGAGTGGCAATTGGGGTTCTTGTCTGAGTCTTGTCTGGCTTGATTATGATGTTGACTCCATCTTGAATCAGAGTAACTTCATTCTTGGTCCAATCGATATGTGAGTTGTGTTGCATAAGCCAGGGTTTGCCTAAGATCAGGTTATGATCTCCTAGGGGTGCCACTTCAAAATCTAAACATTCCCAGTACTTCTGAATCTTCAGGGGAAGTTTAGTGGCAATTGAGTCGATTGGTAGAGTGGTACCATCAGCAGTGACAACTCCACTATTCTTACCGGCTGGCTTGGTGAGAATCTTGAGCTTGTCGATGAGGCTCTTGTTGATGAAATTTCCAACAGCTCCACTGTCTATGAGAACATCTAGTTCTTGGCCCTTGACTAGACCTTTGAAGATGAGCATTGAGTTGGCTCAGTTCTCGGCTATGCTAGCAACTTGATCAGTGCTGCCAAAGCCTTTCTAATCTCACTTGGTTGAAGATAACTTGGTGACTTCCTTGACAGCAGATAGAGTGGCTTGCTCCAGGATGAGCTGTGTGATTCTATCACCTTCATTGACAGTATAAGGTTGGTCCTTATGGTTGACTAGTAGGACTTGCATTTCTCCTTGGAAGTCAGGGTCAATGACTCTAGCACCAACATCCAGTGAGTGCTTGACACTGAGGCCAGATCTTGGTGCAATTCTTGCATAATGTTCCTTGGATATTTCGACTGCAAGGCCAGTTGGAATGAGCCTTCTTTCATGGGCAGGAATAGTGACTTGTTGGACAGATTGAAGGTCTAAACCAATGGCTCCTTCTGACTGTGCTTGAGGAATCTGGGCCTTAGGATTGACTTGCATGAAATTGAGTACAACTTCTTGTTTGACTTGGTGACCTTGAGTGTCTTTGGACAGGACCAGGATCCTCTTGGGTTCGGTAGTCTTCTTGGGACATTTGGTGGCAATGTGGCCAGGCTGTCGGCAAAAGAAGCAGGCTCCAGCCTTCTTGAGGCACTCCTTTTCCTCAGGTGTAAGCTTGTTCTTCTTGTTCTTGTCAATGGTGTCTAGATCCATGGGGGCAGGTCCAACAGTTCTAACTTTGGTTTCCTCTCTTCTGTGGTTGTTGTTGAATGGCGGTCTCTTCTGCTTGAAGCGGTTGCCATAGGTAATGATATTGAACCTATCAGCAATTTTCATTGCAGTGTCTAGGTCTTTGGGTTCTTCAAGTTCAACACGAACTTGGGTTTGTCCTTTGAGACCTCGGATGTACTTGTCGACCTTCTCGTCTTCAGTGACATAAGGTAGCTCCAAAATAATTGACAGGAATTGTGCATTGTATGCTTGCACAGACTTGAGTTGTTTGACATTTGCCAGGCAGTCTCGCGCGACCTTGGTGCTGTTGACAGGTTTGAATTGGCCTTGAATGGCATCTGAGAATTCACCCCAGACCTTGATTCAGCCAGAGAATCTTGTATTCTGGACATGATTTCGCCACTAGATTGCAGCATTCCCTCGAAGGAGTATAGTGGCAAATTGGACTAGTACTGTTTCATCCAAATTGGTCAGTTCTCCATACTGCTCCAATTGGAAAAGCCAAGCATTGGTAGACAGTCCTCCTCTTTGGCCATCAAAGGTATCAGGCTTCTGAGGCTTGATGGTGACTGCTGTTGGAGATACCATTGTGGGTGCAGATGTAAATGCAGGAGCTTTGCCCTCCTTCTTGTCTAGGCATTCTTGAAGTTGGGAAATTTGAGCCAGTGCAGTGTGCAGCAGGCTTTCTAGAGTCCCAGATGACTGAGTCGGAATTGGCTGTTCCTCCTCTTCTTCTTGCTGAATGTAGGGTGTGTTCTGTAGGATGTAGTTGTTGTAAGGAGTATTGCTCCAGTCATTGGCATTCATAGACATGGTGTTCAAGTAGTTCTTGAGGGGTTTTCTTGTTTAGGCAAGGTGTAACTTAACCGCTGCTACCAAGTGTAAGGGTTCTGGTTTCTTAAATGAGGAAACAACTAAATTCTAGAGGTTCAAAGTAGCTTAAAGAGTTACTAAGAGTTCAGGAAGACTTGTGGATCCAGGGAGAAAATATTCTGAGCTTTATTCGAGAGAACAGAGAGGATATTTATACAAGATATGAAAGAAGGATCTGGAAGGATCTGAGTAATTAATGGAAATGCCAAGAGGAAGGTTCTCGGCAAAGATAACAAATAAAGATCTGCAATGTTCCATGAAGTTCCATGACTAGCTAAGACTGGAACAGAAGTGACAAGAATGTTCTAGCTGTGGCTTAGTACCAAGAGATGATTTCTAATTATTCGGAAGGTACTAGAAGGTTACAGAAAGTACTAGAAAGACAAAGAAAAAGAAATAAACTACACTAAAATGTTACACTTATGGACCTGGAGGGCAGAGGTGAAGAAGTGGGTCCCCCCAAAGTTCTGGGTAGTATGGTGAAGAGTGATGAGGTATAATGTCATGCTGAACTATAGAACTGGTCATTTAGTGGTGGGAGGGGACTTTGAGTGTGAGGAGTGTATGGGGGTGGGGCAGGCTGGAGGAGTAGTGCAGACTCCAGAACATTGGCTAGAGAAGTGTGAGGTATTGGAGGACTTTTTGGAGGGAGGTGGGGCAGCAGCTAGGTAGTGTAAATAGAGGGCATGAGCAGAGAAGATGGGATATACTTTGGGCAAGGATGCTCGGAGGGGTAGGAAATGAGTGGCTTATGCTGAGGTGGATAGTGGCGGTGTGGGTAGGAATGGCAGGTCACTGGTTGGCAGTTTTCGAGGAAGGAAGGAAGTTAACTCAGGGAGATAAGATGGCAAGGTGGTAGTGGTTGATGAAAGATATTCTGACGGGCTGGCAGAGGGGGTGGAGCACAGGAGAGGGGGACTGCAGGAAGCTAGTAGAGACCATTTGTAGCAAGAGTGAGGGCTGAGTGCAAGTGTTAGGCAATGAGATAGTGTTTGAGAAGGTGGGGGTAGGAGAGAGACCCAGTGAAGAAGTGGGGTAGTAAGGTGAGAGATGGGACTATTAGTGTGGTATGAGGACAAATGTATTGTTTAGATAGGTGTCAGGTAATAAATGAGGCTATGGCCTATAGAGAAAAAAAA
>RQIL01011144.1:0-11527 GCA_003951145.1 Jimgerdemannia lactiflua | reverse complement strand
TTTGATATACTTTCAAGCTTATAACTATTAGTCTATATTTCAGGCAAATTTTCCTGCCAAAAAACTATTCACTTTTTTGAATATATTTGTAATGGTTCTAGTTTTTAAGTGAGGAAGCAACTTGATTCAGGAAGTTTAAAGTAGTTTGAAGAGATACTTAGAGTTCTAGAAGATCTTGTAGTTTCTGGGAGAAAATATTCTGAGCTTTATTCATAAGAACAGAGAGGATATTTATACAAAATCTGAAAGAAGAATCTGGAAGAATCTAAGAAATTAATAGAAATACCAAGAGGAAAGTTCTTAGTAAAGATGACAAATAAAGTTCTGTAATATTCCATGAAATTCCATGACTAGCTAAAATGAAAATAGTAGTGACTAGAATGTTCTAGCTAAAGCTTAGTACTAAGAAAGGATTTCTAAGTATTCAAAAGATACTGAAAGATTATAGAAGATACTAGAAAAGACAAAGAAAAAGAGTAAACTACACTGAAATATTACATCTCCCCCTCCTTAAGAATTAATATCCTTATTGAATTCAGAATATAATATAAGAAAATAAAACTAAAAAGAAATACAAATAAAATATATTGGCTCATTAGTAAGGACCAGCCATCTCTATATAAGGCAAGGGCCAAAGTATTATCTTGATTGGATGAGAACTAGTTCAAATCTCATTGGTTGCAGGCTTTGCAGAGTTCTTCTGTAAATCTTATTACTGATACTATATCTCTTAGAGTGCCCCAATGTATAATATATATATCTGATCAGTACAGTATGTCATCTACTATCTAAGGAGAGAATCTCATGAGCAGTCAATGAGTTTTTTTTTACTCAAACTCTTAAATAAGATCTTGGAAGTTCTTGAGATTGATGGTAGGTTTCTAGATAGCATCATATTCAGGGTAGCCCATCCACTTGATTAGGTATTCTGTGTGATAATATCAGACTCATTTGTCTAAGATTTTCTTAACTTTATACTCAATGTGATCTTTAACTATAACTGGTGCTAAGGGCATCAGAATTTGGCCAGGGTAAGGGGGTGACTGATTCCAGGCCTTAAGTTGTGATACATAGAATACTGGATATATATACATAGTTGTTGATAGACTGAGATAGTAAGAGTAGGTAGAGACTTCTTGCTTAGTGATCTCAAAGAGTTCAAGGTACTTGGATTGGAATTTGGCTGACTAGTAGTTGACTTGAGATTGGGCTTTGATGTTATTGGCTTTGAGTAAAACCATATCTTCAATAGTATAAATAACATCACATCATTTCTTATTTGTATATTTAGCTTGATATTGTTGGGCTTTTTGCAGATTTGTGATAGTGATCTTGAGAAGAGAATTCATTTTATTGATAAGGTTCTGAGCAGTAGGGACTTGTGTGTGACTGGATTGTTGAAATGAGACTAGGCTTACAGGGGTCTTGGGATTTTGACCATATAGTAACTGAAAAGGGGAAAGACTAGTAGATGATTGGATGGTATTGTTATAGGTGAACTCAGTATAGATCAGATAGTAGTCCCAATCATCTTGCATATAAGACATATAGTTTCTGAGCATTTGTTCAAGTATTCTATTCATTTGCTCAGTTTATCCATTAGTTTGTAGGTGGAAGGCAGTAGATATAGTGATTTGAGTTCCAAGAGTCTTAAAGAGTACTTGTCAGAAATGACTTGTGAATTTGGGATTACAGTCACTGATAATTACTT
Organism: Jimgerdemannia lactiflua; assembly: GCA_003951145.1. Classification (NCBI taxonomy): domain Eukaryota; kingdom Fungi; phylum Mucoromycota; class Endogonomycetes; order Endogonales; family Endogonaceae; genus Jimgerdemannia; species Jimgerdemannia lactiflua. The sequence goes on along the minus strand of RQIL01011144.1, from coordinate 9,816 downwards.
GAGGAAGTTCATATTGATGGAAGACAGACTTGAAGAAGATTCTTGTGATTTCAGAGGCAGTGGTATTGATTGTGGTTGGCTTAGCAATTATAATCTTAGTAAGATAGTCCACAAATATAATGATAGTATTATAGTCTAATTTGGTTTATAGGAGTTGTACAATGAAGTCCATTGTTACTTGCTCAAACTTCTTGGTTAGAATCAGTAACAGTTGTAGAAGACCAGTAGATATTTGATTGCTTGATATATTTCTTTGGCAAAGATCATAGCTTTAAACATACTCCTTGATTTTCTTAAGCATGTTTGGCCAGTAGTAGTCTTGTTGAATATTCTTGATGGTCTTTTTAGTTCCAAGGTGACCAGCTAGTGGGGAGTCATGATGTTCATGAAGAATCTTATACTGTAGTTCAGGATTGACAGAAATATAGATCTTGTCTTGATAATATATAAGATTGTTCTTAAAAGTATACTTTTTCTTAAATTCCTTGGTATCCTTTTATAGAACCAGAGAGTCTTATTTGTATGCTGTCTTGATCTGGTTAAGAAATTCAGGTACCATGGTGACTTGTAAAATAGTGGCAAGGTCAGGCCTTCTTGAGAGTACATCTGGTATAACTAGGGTTTTGCTGGGCTTGTAGATGATGTTCAGAGTAAAGGTCTGAAGTAACTGACTCCACTTGGCTTGTTAATGGAAAAGAGTTAGTTGGGTATTGATGTACTGAAGAGACCTGTGATTTGTGATCACATCAAACTCAATTTCTTCTAGATAGTATTACTAGGTCTTGAGGGCATAAATGATTACTAGGAGTTCCTTTTTGTGGGTGGCTAGCTTTTATTCTGCAGAGAACAGTTTCCTTGACTTGAAGGCAATAGGTCTGTATCCTTGATCATTATCTTGAGAGATAACTATATTAATTGCAAAGTTGAATATATTGGTAGTAATAGTGAACTTCAAGTTTGAGTCCATGTTTTGAAGAACAGGTGCATGAGTTAGACAGTTCTTGAGTTCTTAAAAAGCTTACTGGCAGAAAGTATCCCAAATATAGGGAATATAGTGGTCAGAGTTGAGTTCTTTTCACAGGAGATTTGTTAAAGATTCTACTATACCAAAGAACTTTTTGACAAATTAATAATAGTATCTAGCCAGACCAAGAAAGGACCTAAGTTTGGTAAGACTTACTGGTACAGACCACTGTTTGATGGCTTATATTTTTCTTAGGTCTACTTGAATTCTCTTGGCTGATACAATGTATCTGAGATATTCAACTTGATCCTTGAAGAATTTATATTTCTTGAGCTTCACATACAGCTTGTATTCTTGAGGACTTACTCAATATGCTTGAGATGTTCTTCTTCAGTACTACTGAAGATCAGGATATCATTAATGTATATAAGTATAAAGATATAGAACTGATCCTTAAAGATGGTTTGCATAAGATCTTGAAAGGTTGCTGGTACATTGGTAAGACCAAAGGCCATGACTAGAAATTTGTAGAGTCCAAATGGTATCATGAATGCAGTCTTGGATATATATTCTGATTTGATATGAATTTGGTGATACTCAGAGATAAGATCAATCTTGGTAAAGTATTTGGCATTCTTGAGAGTATTGAAGATTTGATTGATAAGTAGTAGTGGGTAATGGTTCTTGATGGTAATCTTATTGAGTATATGGTAGTCTATACATATTCATAAGGTATCATCCTTCTTCTTGACAAATAGAACTGGGGAGCCAAAGGGTAACTTGCTTGGCTGAATGGCTCCTCATTCAATGAGTTCATTGAGTTCCTTCTTGACTACTTCAATTTCAAGTAGTGATATATGGTATATCTTTTTCTTGAGAATGGCTACATCTGGTATCAGCTTGATTTCATGATCATGGTCTCTTGATGGTGGTAGATCAGGCAGTTTGTCTGGGAAGACATTCTTATACTTATTTAATAGTAGCTTGATACTTTTGCTGATTGATAGCTTCTTGTCCTCTTTCTTAGATTAAATTAGTGCAATAAAGGCACAAGTAGCTTTCTTTAGAGCCTTCTTGAACTAGATTGCCAAAAGGATTGCAATTGGAGTTTGTCTGACTTAATTGTAATGTTGGCTTGATCTTGAATTAGGATAACTTCATTCTTAGTCCAGTCAATATATGGGTTGTATCATATAAGCCAGAGCTTGCCTAAGATTAGGTCATAATCTCCTAGGGGTACCACTTCAAAATCTAAATATTCTCAGTACTTCTGGATCTTGAGGGGAAGTTTAGTAGCAATTGAGTCAATTGGTAGAGTAGTGCCATCAGCAGTAACAACTCTACTATTCTTACTAGCTGGCTTGGTAAGAATCTTGAGTTTATTAATAAGGTTCTTATTGATGAAGTTTCCAATAGCTCTGTTATCTATGAGGACATCTAGTTCTTGACCTTTGACTAGACCTTTGAAGATGAACATTGAGTTGGCTTGGTTCTCAGCTATGCTGGCAACTTGATCAGTACTGCCAAAGCCTTTCTGATCTTACTTGGTTGGAGATAACTTAGTGACTTCTTTGATGACAAGCAGAGTGGCCTGCTTTAGAATGAATTGTGCAATTCTGTCACCTTTATTGATGATATATGGTTGGTCCTTGTAATTGACTAGCAGGACTTACATTTCTCCTCAAAGGTTGGGATCAATGACTCCAGCACCAATATCCAGTAAGTGCTTGATACTAAGACCAGATCTTAGTACAATTCTTATATAATATTCCTTGGGTATTTTGACTGTAAGGCCAGTTGGAATAAGCCTTCTTTCATGAGCAGAAATAGTGACTTATTGTATGGATTGAAGATCTAAACCAATGGCTCCTTCTGACTATAGTTGAGAGATCTGGGCCTTGGGGTTGACTTACATGAAATTGAGTACAACTTCTTATTCAACTGGTTGACCTTGAGGATCTTTTGACAGAACCAGAATCCTCTTAGATTCAGTAGTCTTCTTGGGACATTTAGTAGCAATATGGCCAGACTGATGGCAAAAGAAGCAGGCTCTATGCTTCTTGAGGTACTCCTTTTCCTCAGGTGTAAACTTATTCTTCTTGTTCTTGTCAATGGTGTCTAGATCCATGAGGGCAGGTCCAATAGTTCTGACTTTAGTTTTCTCTCTTCTATGGTTATTATTGAATAGTGGTCTCTTCTGCTCAAAGTAGTTACTATAGATAATGATATCAAACCTATCAGCAATTTTCATTACAGTATCTAGGTCTTTGGGTTCTTCAAGTTCAATACAAACTCGGGTTTGTCCTTTAAGATCTCAGATATACTTATTGACCTTCTTATCTTCAGTGATATGAGATAGCTCCAGTAGGATAAATAGGAATTGTATATTGTATACTTGCACAGACTTGAGTTGTTTGACATTTACCAGGCAGTCTTGTGCAATCTTAGTGCTATTGATAGATTTGAATTGGCCTCAAATAGCATCTGAGAATTCACTCTAGACCTTGATTTGGCCAGAGAATCTTGTGTTCTAGATATGATTTCATCATCAGATTGCAGTATTTCCTCAGAAGAGTATGGTGGCAAATTGGACTAGTATTAGTTCATCCAAATTGGTCAGTTTGCCATACTGCTCTAATTGGAAAAGCCAGGTATCGGTAGAGTGTCCTTCTTTTTGGCTATCAAAGGTATCAGACTTCTGAGGCTTGATGGAGACTATTGCTGAAGACATCATTATAGGTGCAGATATAAACTATACAGAAGCTTTGCCCTTCTTCTTGTCCAGATATTCTTAAAGTTGGGAAATTTGAGCCAATGTGGTATACAAAAGACTTTCAAAAGTCCCAACTAGTGCTCCCAAACAAATTAAATCAAATTTGAATTGAATTGAGGGTCCAAATTCAAACCCTATTTTTAGAAATGTAATAACTTGACGAATACATATCCAAATTTAATTAATGATCTTTAGCTTGTTAGATTCCCCTATATAAGAGAAATCTAATAAGCTAAGAATCATTGAATTTGGATGTGTATTCATCAAGTTATTAAATTTTTAAAAATAGAGTTCAAATCAAACCTCAAATCAAATTGGACCTCAATTTAAATTGATTCAAATTGAATTGGGCCTCAATTCAATTTAAAGTTTTCAAATTGAATCAAATTTAAGTCCAATTCAATTCAATTTGATTTATTGGGAGCACTAGTCCCAGCTGACTGAGTAGAAATTTCATCATCTTCTTCTTATTGAATGTAGGAGGCATTCTGTGAAATGTAGATATTGTAGAAGTTATTATCTCAGGTATTGGCATCCATGGACACAGTGTTGTAATTAGTTCCTGAGAGGGTTCTTATTTAGGCAAGGTGTAACTTAACCACTACTACCAAATATAATGATTCTAGTTTCTAAGTAAGGAAGCAACTTGATTCAAGAAGTTCAAAGTAGCTCAAAGAGATACTTGGAGTTCTAGAAGATCTTGTGATTTCTGAGAGAAAATATTCTAAGCTTTATTCATGAGAACAGAGAGAATATTTATACAAGATCTGAAAGAAGGATCCAGAAGAATCTAAGAAATCAATGGAAATGCCAAGAGGAAAGTTCTCAGCAAAGATGACAAAAAAGTTCTGCAATGTTCCATGAAGTTCCAGGACTAGCTAAAACTAGAATAGCAATAACTAGAATATTCTAGTTAAGACTTAGTGCCAAGAAAGGATTTCTAAGCATTTGGAAGGTGCTGGAAAGTTATGGAAGATACTAGAAAAGACAAAGAAAAAAGAGTAAACTATGCTGAAATATTACATCTCCTCTTTCTTAAGAATCAATGTTCTTATTGAATTTAGAAGATAATATAAGAAAATAAAACTAAAAGGAAATACAAATAAAATATATCAGCTCATTGAGAAGGACTGGCCATCCTTGTATAAGATAAGAGCTAAAGTATTATCTTGATTGGATTAGAACTGGTTCAAACCTCATTGGTTGCAAGCTTTACAGAGTTTTTCTGTAAATCTTGTTGCTGATACTATATCCCTTAAAGTGCCCTGATGTATAATATATCTGATCAGTACAGTATGTCATCTACTATCTAAGAAGAGAATCTCACAAATAGTCAATGAGTTTCTTTTTGCTCAAACTCTTGAATGAGGTCTTGAGAGTTCTTGGTGACAGGTTCTCAGGTAGTATCATATTTGGGATAGCCCATCTATTTGACTAGGTATTCTGTGTAATGATATTGGACTCATTTGTCTAAGATTTTCTTGACTTCATACTTGATGTGGTTTTCAACCATAACTGATGCTGAGGGTATCAGAATTTGGCCAGAGTAAGGGGGTGACTGGTTCCAGGCCTTGAGTTGTGACATATGGAATACTGGATATATATATATGGTTGTTAGTAGACTGAGATAGTAAGAGTAGGTAGAGACTTGTTCAATGATCTCAAAGGGTCTAAGGTACTTGGGTTGGAATTTGGCTGACTGGCAGTTGACTTGAGCTTAGGTTAACTTGATATTGTTGAGCCTTTTGAAGTGATCTTGAGAAGGAAATTCATTTTGTTAATAAGGTTCTGAGCAGTAGGGACTTGTGTGTGACTGGATTGCTGGAATGAGACTAGGCTTGCAGGGGTCTTAGGATTTTAACCATATAGTAGCTGAAAAGGAGAAAGACCAGTAGATGATTGGACAGCATTGTGTAGGTGAACTCAGCATAGGTCAGGTAGTGGTCCCAATCATCTTGCTCATAAGACACATAGTTTCTGAATATTTGTTTAAATGTTCTGTTTATTTGCTCAGTTTGTCTATCAGTTTGAGGGTAGAAGGCAGTGAATATAGCAATTTGTGTTTCAAGAGTCTTGAAGAGTGCTTGCCAGAAGTGACTTGTGAATTTGGGGTCATGGTCACTGACAATTACTTGAAGAAGTCCATATTGATAAAAGACAGACTTGAAGAAGATTCCTGTGATTTCAGGGACAGTGGTATTGATTGTGGTTGACTTGGTGATTGTGATCTTAGTAAGACAGTCCACAAATATAATAATGGTATTATAGCCTGATTTGATTCATAGAAGTTATACAATGAAATCTATTGTGACTTGCTTGAACTTCTTGGTTGGAATTGGTAAGAGCTGTAGAAGACTGGCAGACATTTGGTTGCTTGACTTGTTTCTTTGGTAAAGATTACAGCTTTGAACATACTCCTTGATTTCCTTGAGCATGTGGGCCAGTAGTAGTCTTATTGAATGTTCTTAATGGTCTTCTTGGTTCCAAGATAACCAGCTAGTAGAGAGTCATGATGTTCATAAAGGATCTTATACTATAGTTCAGGGTTGACAGGAATGTAGACCTTGTCTTAAATACTCAAAGATACCTTCTGATACTAAATGCCCCAACCTGAAGTTTAACATGACATTCTACTATAAAACTCTCCACCAAATTACCCAGAATTTTGATGGCATCTACTTTTTTATTTCTATCTCTCCAGGTCTACAAATCCTTCCAGTCTCACTCCTCCCTGATCTCTATATGCTACCATCCCTCAGGCTTAGTGCTCCTAATGAGTCATAATGAGTGAATTATAATCAATTTGAGTGGATTTAATTGACTTGTTAAATTTAACTTTTGACTCAATTCAAATTGATTTCTATTATTTCATTATGATTTAAATCAGAGATTGAGTTAATTAATTAATTTAAATCAGAATTTGAGTTTTTTTTATAAAGATTCAAGTGGGTTTAAATCTACTCATTAGGAGTACTACTTAGGCCAAAGGTTCTGCTCCAGCCCACATTGATTTTCCACTCCATTCTCTAGGTTAAAGTCCATTACCTATATACTCCCCAGCAGTATTGCCAAATTCCAGAGCCCTACTACTCAACCTCAACATAGCTCTTCTACCTAATACCAATCCTATATACTCTCTCAACTACCCCCCACCAGAATCTCTTATAGCAGAGCCTCCCAATTTCTCCCCCCTCCACCAATACCCATAAGTCTCCAGATAACCATGGGGAATATATCTCACCTCCCATATCTTCTGCAGCAGTGGGACCCAATTACCTCCTCTTAGCACTGCTGTTCTCTTCAACCACCAGGCATGAAGACAGTACAGTTGTTTAGAGAAGTCAATCAGCTCCAGGCCTCTCCTCTCTATTAGTATTGCCAGAATCTCTCACTTAATCTAACTCCTGCAGTCTGCCCAAATCCAATCTCTCACTAGCTTTAACAGCCTTTTGACTACCCAGGCTGAAAAGTCCAAGTGATATACCAGACACCATAGCTTCAGTATCTAGTAAATATTCAATATAGTCATCCTACTGATTAGAGAGATATAGCACTCTCTTTAGCTCCTCAGAATATCTCTCTATGCACCTACTCTAGTCTCCCACCAGGCCATAGGTAGTACCAAATTATATATTGAGAGGAATACATATCCTTAAATATTGCACCATCTCCTCTAGAGGAACAATGGATTCAATAATGTCCCCTCCAATCAATCCATTCCCCAGGACCATCATTTCATACTTATGTTAATTCAGCTTCTGCCCAGAGCACCACTCATACTATCCTACAGCCTCCTTGAGCTCCCCCACATCTGCAGTAGTGCCCAGACCCATTATCATATTATCTGCAAAGGCCCCCACTTTCCAATTTACCCCCAGCACAATCAGCTCTTTGATTCTCTTCTAAATTCTGTCCAACAGTAGTTCTAATGAAAATGCATACAGAATAGGTAACAGGGGATCTCTCTGCAGCACTCTGCACTCTAGTGGAAAAGCTGTACTCCTGTATCCATTCACTATAATTGCTGCCTGACTCTCCTCTAGAAGGTGGACAATAGAGTGCCCCAAACCCCTGGGGACTCCAATCCTCTCTAGTACCTTTTCTAACCAAACTTACCATACCCTGTCATAGGCCTTCTCCTGGTCTAAGAACACCAGCTATCTATCTATACTGGTAGCTCTAGCTCCTTTTATACACCATGTACCCAAGCTGTACCATCCCTGATCAATCACTCACTAACAAATCCCCTCTGCTCCTCCCCCAGGACATATTGTACCACCACTTATAGTCTTGCCACCAGCACCTTTGTGACCAGCTTCCTGTCCATATCCAGGAGCACAATCAGTCTTCAGTTCTTCCAGTCCTCTCTTTGTCTCTTATTCTTATAAAATAGTACCACCAACCCCAACTTCTGACCACCCAGCCAGATTCCAGACTTGATAACTTTATTACACATATCTCTCATCTCTAGAAGTATCCCAAGGTAGTCCATTCTCACCAGGAGTAGTACCTACCTTAGTAGCTACAAGGACATATAGAATCTCCTCCTTTCTCAATGGTCTCACTAGTCCCCTCAGACCCTCCACTTCTGGAGGACACTATTCCTCCAGATACTCCTCAATGGCCTTCACAGTTTCCCCCACCAATCCTTCAGCTTCTTGAGAATCCCCTAGACCCTGGTTACTAAGATGTCATCCCCCCCAATGATCTCTTTCTATACTGCCTCACTCTCCTTACTCTCAGTAGCCTAGAAAGATACTTGGTTGGCCTCTCTCTCCTTCTTTTAGTTCCTGCTACTTAAGTCTTGTTACCATTTCTTGAACTTAAGACTCCTTATCCATACTCCACACTTTCTTCAGTTCCTTAATCTCCATTCTCACTCTTACTACCCTCTAGTACTCCTCCTTCTCTCCTGCTAGTCTATTCATATCTGATCATTACAACAGCAGCTGTATCATATGGTAAAAGGCCCACAGCCTCTTCTTTCACTGAATCCTACCCTTCTGCCTCCCAACCTCTCCCCAGTATATCTTCACTGCCTCCTTCAGTCTCACCCACTGGACCCTTACTGGGGCCCTCTTCTCCCACCATCTAGCAATACTAGCCCCTATCTCCCCCTCCCATCTCTTCCACAAAGCCCCATCCTCCAATAGAGTATAGTTAAGCTACCAATGTCCAGGCCTATCCTCACTTCTCTCAAAGATATCCTACCCAAGTACTCCACAATGATCTGACCAGAGGTACCAAACTACTTCAAGGTCTTGCCAAATATTCTCTCCCCAGTAGTTTGCCAAGAGCATCCAATCAATTCTCATCCTCAGTCCATTAACTCAATGTATGAAGACCTTAGCCACTTCCCACTTGACCCTCCCAATATCTCCCAAAGTACTTAGCCTCTTAATTAGTACTCCCAATGAATCGAATTGAGGCCCAATTCAATTCAAATCAATTTGAATTGAGGTCCAATTTGATTTGATTTGATTCAAATCAAGGTCCAATTCGATTCAAATTTCAATTCAAATCTAAATTTTTAAAATTCAATTACTTAATGAAAATATGTCTAAATTTAATAATCTTTGTTATATATACTGGATTTGCCACTCCCAATGAATCAAATCAAATAAATTCAAGTTACAATTCGATTCAAAACTAAATATGGTAATTCAAAACTCACATGTGATATAACTCACAACAACATACATACATTCAAGTACGTATATTGCAATCAAATATATCAGATATATCTTCTACAGTACTACTTATAGTGGATACTATAATAATAATAGCTTCAGTATCAGATACAGCTTCAACAAGCATAGCTATTACAAGTGTAGTCTCAATACAATAGTCAAAGAAAGGAAAAGAAAAAGCAAAAGAATGCTCTAGCATTTGGAAAGAGTTTACAAAAGAGTATATAAAAAATAGAGATATCACTAGAGTCAAATATAATCACTATAAAATGACATATAAGTTTATTAGTGGCTCTACAACAAATCTGCAGGCACATTTCAACAAATTTCACAAAAGTCATCAAGCAGGAGTGATAGAATCGTTTTTCTCAAAAGTATGGTTTTTTTTT
>RQIL01011133.1:0-11528 GCA_003951145.1 Jimgerdemannia lactiflua | reverse complement strand
GTACCCTGGCCCCAGCCCTATCCCTCCCTTGCCATACTGCCATTTGAAGGCTGACCCATCTCCCACACCAGTACGCTTGCCCGTGCCTTGCTTGGTCGCCATCGCCTTAAGAGCTTTCTCAATAAAACGATGAAAAGTGTATCAAAAGTGTGTATGGGAATTTGTGTAACGTGAATGTTACCAGAGAGAGATCGATGATTATCTGCAATCTCCGTAATTCTCAGTTCAGGGGGTCTCATAGGTACTTGCACTGTTGATCTCGTTAGCATAGGTTGTACCGTTGTTGCCAGAATTGTTGGTGTAGTTTTCGCACTCACCGTTGGCATAATTCCACTCACCGTTGGTGTAGTTTCACTCACCGTTGGATTGGTCACAGGTATAGGAATTTCCATGCAAATTTCTCTTACTTTTTCTTTGAACTAAACGTCGCGAGAGATGACTATACCACGCTTCTGCGTGTTCCACAACCTATATGCTGATCCATCATATCCAAGGAATATATGTTTATCCGCTTTAGGCTCGAATTTTCCTCTATTTCCACCTTTATCCAATACATAAGCCTCACTTCCAAATGTCCGTAAGTGCGAGATGTCAGGCTTGGATCCACTCCACAGTTCTTCAGGTGTAAGGTTATCATCCTTAGACTGTACGTCACGTTCTTTACTTAAGGCTCGAGAAATGCATCGATTGCGTATGTATACCACTGTATTCAATGCTTCGGCCCAGAAGGATTGCGGCAAACCAGCTGCATTCATCATCGTTCGGGACATCTCGATGATTGTTCAATTGAACCGTTTTGCCATACCATTTTGTTGCGGAGTATAGGGAGCTGTGCTAGTATGTCATATTCCGTGCTCTTTTAAGAATTGTTTAAAGGACTTGTTTACATATTCTGTCCCATTATCCGAGCGTAGTATCCCTATCCAACATTTCATATCGTTCTCCACGCTCGCCTTGAATTCTTTGAATTTTTCGAATGCTTCGCTCTTTGCTGAGAGGAAGTATACATGAGCCTTACGAGTGTAGTCGTCTATGAAAGTAATGAAATACTTCTTTCCGGAATGTGATGATGTATGCATGGGACCGCAGATGTCCATATGTATAAGATCGAGTATGCCGCTCACTCATTTCGTCCGTTTCTTAAAAGACCTTCAAGAAGCCTTATTCACCGCGCAGTCATCGCAAAAGAAATTCGGAGATATACAGTTCGGCAATCCTTTCACCGAGCTATTCCTCATCATCCATTCTAAGCTTGTCTGGCCGATGTGTCCTAACTGTTCATGCCATATGCGCCAGGTGTCGTTTGTCGTTGCGGAGTGTGCCGATGTACCATTCGGTATGCCATCGATTGCATAAAGATTTCCTCTTTTCGACGCATACATTAATTCCTTATTGTTCTTTAGATCGATTACCGTTACTCCATTCGGGCGTATGTTTACTTCTTTGTCTCCTCGGGCCATCATTCAACCTATTGAGAAGAGATTTTTGCCTATATCCAGAGCATATAGTACGTCTGCAAAGGTGCCTGAGGGTTCTTTGACCTTTCCATGCAGGTGTATACCGACATTTCCTTTGCCCTGAGCATAGATAACATTGTTGTCACCTAGTTTGATAGGTATGGGATGTTCAAACTTCTCGTACGTAGAGAACCATTCACAGTGCACCGTCATATGTTGTGTTGCACCGGAATCCATGAGCCAAACTTCTTCGCTGCACATATTAGTGCTCATGCTTATGTTTGCATGTTGGCAGCTCTCCGCTTCCACAAAAAACATCCCGTCGCCACTCTGATTGTTGGTGTCCACAATGTTTGCCTGACTACGTTGGTCTCTCTTTTCTTTCTTCTTTAGATTGCAGTCTTGGACGCGATGTCCAGGCTTATCACAGTAGAAGCACTTACCGCCGAACTTGGCGCATTGACCGTCTCGTTGACCTCGTCCTTTACTTGGCTTTCCTTTGCCTCGACCACACATGCCATAGAACGCTTTCTCATCGTAGTCTTCATTTGCGCTGTTATTCTGCCTCGATTCATCGTTTAATAGGCTCGTAACGATGTGCTTGTAGTCCAAAAGTTTATCAGATTCCCGCATAGCGGATACGACCATGTTATACATGTCTGGAAGGCCTCGTATAAGGGCCAGGACCTTGTCTTCCTCCCTGATGAGGTCCGCTGGCATAGAAAGCGAGTTCACCTGATTCGTCAGATCGTTGACGTGGTTGGCATATTCTTGAATGCTCTCCTTGGGCTTCATCCATAGAGTAAATAATCATCCCTTCAGGTGGAATCTGTTGGACACAGATGCTTGTTGATGGTGATCACATAGAGTCTCCCAGGCTTCGTTTGCTGTCAAGTGTTCATAACAAGTTTCATTTGCTCATTCGATAGAGTGAATGTGATCTCCCTCAATGCCTTGCAATCTTTCGCTGGGTCATATCTCGTTATCTGCGCCTGTGGCTTCCAATAGTTCTCTAGACCACATTCCTCCAAGAGGTTCCTCATATGGTACGCCCATATGGCATAATCCTTACTATCGAAGACAGGAATCGTCCTTCTTGTCATCATAGCCACCACCAGAGGGACTGTGGTACCCACACCAGTACCTGTTCTGCTTGTGTTACTTGCCGGGCTTGGCACTGCAGTACTTGAGCTTGGGCTTCCTGGGTTTGACATCTTCATATGTTATAGTATAGCATATACTAAAGAGGTATGTATTATCTGCTAACTGGGGCTCATAACCTTTGTTGTGAACTTAGGAGGAATAGGAAGAAGAAGAGCGATAATTTATTGATCACTCAATGTTACATGCTTTTATATGATTATTGATGATGTCACTCCAATGCCACTGCGCCACAAATTATCTATATCGAGTACTCTATATCGAGTTGTAACCTGTAATCTCAATACATGCCCTGCCAGAGAAATGTACTATCTCCCCCAGCCTTTCAGAGAGTCCCCCCATCTCTATACCCTCCCCTCTCACCAGACTTTTGGCAGCACCAATCTATAACTGAGAGGAAGATACCCAAGTATTGAACTGCCTCTTCTACTAACACTATCAATCCAATAATATCACCACCAACTATACCATTCTCTAGTACTATCATCTCATACTTGTACCAATTCAGCTTCTGGCCAGAGCAATGTTCATACCAGCCAACTGCCTTCTTAAGCTCTTCCACATCCTGGACAGAGCCCAGACCAACCATTATGTCATCAGCAAAGGCACCTATCTTTCAGTTCACCCCCAACATGGTCAATTCTCCAATCCTATATCTAATCCTATCCAATAGTGACTCCAGTGACAGAGTATACAGTATTGGAGACAGAGGGTCCTCTTGTGGTACCTCTTAGCCCAATGTGAATGGAACTCCTTAATGACTATTTACTATTATGGCATCCCTACTCCCCTCCAGCAGTTGAATAATGGTACAATCCAGTCCCTCTAGAATCCTGATCCTTACTAAGACCTTGCCCAGCCACACTTGATACACCCTCTCATATCTTTCTCTTGATCCAAGAAGACCAGCCTACCATCCATCCCTGTAGCTCTCACTCCTTCAATAATACTATATACTTAGGCTATATCATCTCTGATCAGCCTCTCTCTAACAAAACCTCTCTGTTCTTCCCTCAGAACTTATTGAGCCACTGCTTATAGTCATGCCACCAATATCTTCATTATTAACTTTCAATCCATATCCAACAGCATGATTGGTCTCCAATTCTTCCAGTCCTCCCTTTGCCCCTTGTTCTTATACAGGAGTATCACCAACTTTAGCTTCTGCCCCCCTAGCCATTTCTCTGAGTCAATCACAGCCCTGCACATTTTCTTCATCTCCTTGAACACTCCTTCAATTTCCACCATCCTCTTCCAAAAGTTCCATGGCAGACCATCCTCTCCCAGAGCTATTCCATTCTTCATAGCCAACAGCACCTCCAGGATTTCCTCCTCTCAGATAGAGTTTATAAGATCCTCCATCTCCTCTACCTTTAGGGGTCTCCACTCTTCCAAGTACCCCTCAATAGTCCTTCCATCTTCCCCTCCCTTCTTCTCACTCTACAAGGTATTCCACCTTCTCTAAAGTGACTCCAGGATCTTCTGCACTCTAGTCATCATTATACCATCCTCTTCTATAATGCTCTCTCATCTCTACTGCACCTTGTAGGTCTTTTTCCATCCTCCAGCCCCTGCCACCTCAGTCTTACCACTATTCCTTAAACTTGTATCTCTTTCTCCTCACATGAGACTATCTTCAGTTCTTCAATTTTTATCCTTACTCTTACAACTCTCCACTCTTCTCTCTCCTCTCCTACATCCTCTTGGGCACCAGTCATTCTAAGCAGTAAGCCTTCTAACTGATATAAAACTCCCACCATTCTTTTTCTTCTAAGTCTTTCCTTTGCTCTCTCTACCTCTCTCCAAAAGACCTGGGCAGTAGCCTTCAGCTTCAACTACTGATTCTCTATAGGAATTCCTTCTCCTTACTATCTTACAATATTGACTACCACCTCATAACACTATCATCCCCATGCCTTCTTGTCCTCCAAAAGAGAGTAATTTAGTCACCAATATCTAGGTCCATCTTTACTCCCTCCAAATATACCTTGCCCTAACACCTCCCAGTGATCTGACCAGAGACACTACATCATATCTAATTCCTTTTAGACAGCCACTCCCTAACAATCAGCTGTAAGAATCCAATCAATCCATGTTCCCAGCCCATCCACTTAATGGGTGAATACCACTTGGCTCTCTCACTTCAATTGCTCTGCATCTTCCAGGGCACTCAATCACTCTACCTCCTCTCATCTGTCCAGCCCATTACTTCTGCCAGACCTGCTCAGCCCACTATCAGAGTGATCCACTAGAGTATCCCTAACCATACTGAAGTCCCCTCCAAGTATATCAATCCCAGCCTCCACTAATATTCCATTGTCCAACAACTCTTCTATCTAAGCCACTTGCAACCTCTTTATTACTGGACAGTAGCAAAACTCTACCACTACTGGCCCCCATTCCAGCCTCACCCAAATCCCTCATTGCAAGCATTCCCCCCAATCCCCAATATCGCACAATTCTCCTTTATCCTTCTATATCAGAATTCTAACCTTTCCCCTCCATTCTGCCACCCCTCCCCACTCTCTTAACTAGTGTAGCTTGTCTGTATTATCCTCACATTGCACATCCTGAAGTAGAAATATATCTACTTTCAAGTCCTGGAGCTAAGTAAAAATGTTTCATTATCTCTCAGAGCTCCTTAACTTATTGATATTGAGTGAAAAAATATTAGTTGTACTATTCATAGGGAATAATATTTGAAGTGAAGTATTACTCTAAATCTCCAGATCCTGATCCATCCATGACAAGTCTAGATCTCTTTCAGCTTCTAGCTTAGCTTTCTTGTTCTCTCTAGTAGCCAACTCCACCAAAATCTCTTAATCCACTACTACTACCTTCTCTTCTATTTTCAACTAATAGTCCTCACATATTGTCTTACACAACTCCACCCCATTCCAGATATTCCAATCCTTGACAATTAGGCTCTATGCTGCTATTACCAGTTCTGCTTCTCCACCTTATACCCTTCATCTCCCAGCAGTACTACCAAGTATTCTGCCATCAGCTTTACCATAATACCAACTCCTGCTAAGATATCACTCCAAGTCTTCCCATTCATAAGATAAAAGTCCACAGCCCCCAACTTCTTATTTATTATTTCTGTCACTATCCTGTATATCTATGGCCCTTCTTCTATATGCTCCCCTCTAGGAGTCATTGATCTTTCCTCTACTAATTACACTCCACTTGGTCTGGCACTAGCTAACTCATCCCACTTCTCATCAGATGCATTCACCAGATTCTCACCAGCCACCCCAACTACCAGTCCTCTCATGGCTATATCTGGAACTCTAAATTGAACATTCTTTACATCTTTTATCACAATATCCTCCACCTCTATCACTCCTGTTGATATCTCTCTCTGCCACCCAGTCATCAAAGAAGGGCTCTGGGGGTCATCTGGGGACCTTCTGGCATTAGTGAAGGGGGGAGAGAAGTAGATGGCTCTGATATAGGGGGTTCTGGTAAGGGGTGGCTGAGGGGGCATATAGGATCAGCATTAGGTGGGAGAGCTAGGTTGAGGCTGGGCAGCAGGATACAAAGGTGTAGCAGTGGCATAGGCTGCTGTTGGGGAGAGTGCTAGCATTGGACTTTGACCTAAAGGATAGGATGGAGAGTCAGGGTGAGATGGGGTAGGACTTGTGGCTGGAGGGATGGTAGTGGGCAGAGATTAGAAAGGAGTGGGACTGTAGAGAACTGTGGACATGGGGGATGGAAATGAAGAAGTGGATATCCCCTAAATTCTGAGTAATTTGGTAAAGGATACTATAGCAGAATGTGATATTGAACTTCAGATCAGGGTATTTGATACCAGGAGAGAGGGTAGTATAGACTCTGGAATATTGACTTAGTGAGTGTAAGGTTCTGGCTGGCTTCTGGGAGATGGTCGAAAGCTAAATAGGGGGGGTTTATAGAGGTCATAGAACTAATTGCTGGGAGGTATTGAAGAGGTGCATATTGGGAGGGATTGGTGATGAGTGGCTCATACTGGTGTGGGTATTTGCAGTCTGGGTTGGGCTTATAGGCTACTGGTAGGCAGTCTTTAAGGAGGACAGATTGATAATAAAAGAGATAAAGATAGCAATGTGGGAGGAACTAGTGGTAGATATATTATCAGATTGGCTAAAGGAGTGGGACCCATGAGGGGATCACAATAGAAAGTTAGTGAAAACCATCTGTGATAGGAGTGAGGGGAGAGTATATGTTGTTGGAGGAGAGGTTGTTTTTATGAGGGTTGGGGTTAGAGAGAGAGTAAGTGAGCACCTCCTTTTTCCACTACTGCCTCCTTCTTCCACTATTATTCACATTACATATACTTTTATACATACTTTTGAATGGTTTATTGGAAAAAGCTACTAGCAAAATGGCAGCAATTCAACCCCCAGGTTGGAATACTGGATCAAGATCTGGTGTAGCATTCAAATAGCAGCAAGGAAAGGAAGGGTATGGACTGGGGATGGGGTCTTTTGGGAGAGTGACTGGTGGAAGTGGAGAAGGAGGAGGTCAAGGAGCTGGAGGAGAACAGAGCAGTAAGGGCCCAGTGAGCTTTGCAGCAGCTGTGAAGAAGGGGGCTGGAGGGAGTGACAAAGATGGATGGCAGCAAGTTGGCGGGACAAAGGGGAGACCTGGTAGTAGTGGGGGAGCCAGGCCAGGTGTAGGGGTACAAGCGACTAGAGAAGATGGAGCTAGTAGGAGTGGTGTGACTGCTGATAACAGCGGGACTAGGAATCAGGAAAAAAAAGGAGATGTGACTGCTGATTGAACCAAGGAGGTAGCTGAGAGATTGATGGTGGTACACAAGAGGGACCTGGCAGATGGTGTGATGGGGCTG
The DNA here is from genome assembly GCA_003951145.1 of Jimgerdemannia lactiflua. Lineage (NCBI taxonomy): Eukaryota > Fungi > Mucoromycota > Endogonomycetes > Endogonales > Endogonaceae > Jimgerdemannia > Jimgerdemannia lactiflua. The sequence goes on along the minus strand of RQIL01011133.1, from coordinate 4,076 downwards.
GTGGTGGTACCATTACTCAAGAAATCTATCTTGGAATTTGCAGTCACGTTGAGCTTCTAGGGGCTGGCAGTGACAGCTAGGACAGTCCTGATGCTCCTGGGCAAGTAATTAAGTGAGGTAGCTTTAGTGAAGTTTCTGAAAGAATTGGAAGGTGTGTAGGTTGGGTTTGTTAAAGAGGAGCATATCATAGCAGCGGTGGCTAAAGGAGTATGAGTTGGCAAGGTCATGGTCCCGATGACGAGGTGCCTGCACTGGGATCCAAGAGTGGTGCATCTGGTGGTTAAAGGGGTTCCTATGGTGTCAGTGGAGGAGATAAAGGACAGAATTGGAAAGGTGATGATGGAGTATGGTGAGGTAGTGAATATTGGATTTCAGCTTTGGGAGGGGACAATGTTCCATACTGGAGATGTGGAGGTAAGACTGAGGATAGCTGGGAAGAAGGCGATGGGTAAAGGAGTTAACTGGCCTAGGGTTCTGAAGTGGAAGCCATTTGAGTGCAAGGTGTCGAGGATCAAAAGTACTGAGGAAGAGGAGGAGGACTTGTTGACAGCACTCTAGGAGTTGGATGGAGCAGTTGAAAGAAGAGAAAAGGCCTGAAAGACTTATGAAAAGGCAATGCTGATGGTGGAATTAAATGGGAAGAAAATGCAAATGGATAAGGAGATTTGGGAAAGAGCTCAGGGGAAGAAGCAGCAGCAGGAACTCCTTGTGAAACTTAAGGAAGGTGACAAAAAGGAGGGAGATAGAGAAGAGATAGCAAGGGGGGGCAGGCAGAAGGGGCAAGAAGGTTCTCAGTACTCTGAACATGCCCCTCAGTGAGTTAGATTGAGCAGGGAGGAGGAGATTTTCTTTGATGATTGGACACCTGAAGGAGATGCCAACAAAGACAAGGAGAATATGAGGCTGGTGGTAGCAGGAGAGGCCCAGGTAGAGGAGGATGACATTGTGATAAAGGGGTCGAAGAGTGTAACATTTGGAGTACCAGATGCAGCATTGGGAGGAAGGGTGGTTGGTGTGGCTGGGGAGGACTTGGTGGATGCATCTGATGAGAAGTGGGATGAATCGGCCAGTGCCAGCCAGAGTGGGGTGAAGATGGTAAGGGAAAGGGCAGTAACTCCTGGAGGAGAGCACATGAGTGAAGGGCCATGACTGTACAGGATGATGACAGAACTAGCAGATGAGGATTTGGGGGATGTTGACTTTAGACTCATGGATGATAAGGCCTGGTCAGATCTTTTGTGTGGGGTTGGAGTGATAGAGAAGTTGGTAATGGTGCACTTGGCAGTTCTGCTGGAGGATAAGGGATATGAGGTAGATGTCACTCGGGAAGCAGAGCTGAAGAAGGTAGTGCATAGGACAGTGGTTGAAGCATGGAATACTTAGAATAGGTCTGGAATGTGGGAGACAGCTTGTGAGGACTATCGCACAATGATAGAAGACAAGGATATGGTTGAAGTTCAGGAGATTCTGGTTGAAATGAAAGCTAAGAAAAGGGAGGAAGTTGAGTTGGAGGCTAAGAGGGAGCTGGACTTGTCTAGGATGGATTAGGATATGGAGATCTAGAGGAGGGCTGCAACTCAAACACCTTCAAAATGAACAGTACAACCAATATGTTTTCACTCAATGTCAATGGGTTATGTGGGTCAGAGAGGTGAAGAAACATTTTCAAATGGCTTAAGGAACTGGAAGTGGACATTTTTCTACTGTAAGATGTATGATTTGAGGATGAGGAGGATAGAGTGCACTGGATAAGGGAATGGGGAGGGATGGTGGAATGGCGAGAGAAAGTGGGAATTCTGATATGAAAGGGGAAAGGGGAGTTAAAGGACATTGGGAGTTGGGGAAATCAATTGCTATGGGGGACTTGGGTGAGGCCGGGATGGGGGCTAGTAGTGGTAGGGTCTTGTTACTGTCCTGCAGAAAGGGGGCTGCGAATAGAGTGGATAGAGGAGCTTTTGGATATTGGGGCTCTGGTGGAGGCTGGGGTTGACATTCTTGGAGGGATCTTCAACATGATTAGGGATACGACTGTGGACCGATCTGATGGTGGGTGAAGTGGAGCTGGCAGAAGTGGTGGGCTGGATAGATGGGAGGAAGTGGAGCATCTAAGTGCTTTGGGAGATGCTGGAAGATTGAAGTGGGGGAAGAGAGTGGTCTTCACCCACTGGATACATGGTCTGGGGACATGGATTGATTGGATTCTGATAGTTAACTGTTGGGGGGAAGATGTCTGGAAGGAGTTAGAAGTGATGTGGTGCCCCTGGTCTGATCACTGAGGGGTAGCAGGGCATGGGATGTTTGAAGGAAGTGGAGATGGGCCTGGACATTGGTGTCTTAACTGTGCTCTCTTGAGAGACAAAAGGGTATGGGAACAATGAGAAAAGGAGGTAGTGGGGAACATTGGTAGATGGAAAAGGGAAGGGTTTGAGGTGGGCAACAGATGGCTAAGGTTGAAGACAGCTGCTCAGATATTCTGGGAGGAGGTGGGGAGGTCAAAAGGGAAGGCTAGGCGAAATCAGATGGTGGAAATTTCACATAGGTTGGAAGGACTATTGCTGGAATCACATGGTTCCCTGACAAATGATGTGATGGAGGGGGGGGAGTGGTGGGTGGAAAGGACAAGGTTGGAAATTAAAGAGCTGATGATTCCTGCTAGAGAGGATGAAGAGCTACAGATTCAAGGAATGGTAGTGAGATTGAGGTGGCAGGGGATGGAGGAGGGAAAGAGGCCCACGAAGTATCTAACCAGGTTGCTCCAGGTATGTAAAGTGTGACAGAGATGAGAGGGAATCATTGGAGAGGAAGGAGAAATGTGAACTGGTCTATAGGAGATATTGGGAATACTCTAGAGGCAATGGGGTAGCTTGTGGAGTGAGGAAGAGGGGGGAGAGGATGCAAAAACTATTGAGAGGTACCTAGAGGAATGGTCCCCTCCAGAAGTGGAGGAGATGGAGAGTCTGACCCATGCCATCAAAGAGGAGGAGATTATGGGAGTCCTGTTGGCAATAAAGAGTGAGACAGCACCAGGGGAGGATGGTCTGCCATAGGACTTTTGAAAGAGGATGGTTGAGATTGACAGAGTACTCGGGGAGATGAGGGAGATGTGTGAGTTGGTGATAGACTCTGGAAAGTGGCTAGGGGGGCAAGAGCTTGGGCTGGTAGTGCTCTTGTATAAGGACAAGGGTCAGAGAGAAGACTGGAAGAATTGGAGACCAATCATGCTTCTGGATATAGACAGGAGGCTGATAATGAAGGTGCTGGTGGCATGTCTGCAAGTGGTGGTACAACAGGTCTTAGGGAGTGAACAACATGGCTTTGTTGGAGGGCAGCTGATTAGGGATGATACAGCCTGGGTACATGGAATCATAGAAGAAGTGAGGGCTGCAGGGGTGGATAGCCAACTTGTGTTCTTGGATCAGGAGAAGGCATATGATAGGGTGCACCTGAGTGTGGCTAGGCAAGGTCTTGACAAGAGTTAGGATCCCAGAGTGACTAGGTCAGGCCATTATATGAATGCTGAAAGGGAGCAAGGTGGCCATTATGGTGAATAGCCATCGGGGAGTTCTATTTATACTGAAGAGAGGGGTGCCACAAGGGAATCCTCTGTCTCTAATCCTGTATGCTCTGTCCCTGGAGCCACTGTTGGACAGGATCAGGCAGAAGATTGATGGACTGACTGTGCTGGGGGTGAACTGGAAGGTGGGCATCTTTGCAGATGACATAGTGGTGGGCCTGGGCTCCATAGAGGACATGGGAGAGCTCAAGAAGGCAGTTGGCTAATATGAAGGGTGCTCCAGCCAGAAGTTGAACTGGTATAAGTGTGAGACTATGGTGCTTGGGAATAGTCTGGTTGGAGGAGATATCATTGGATTGGTGGTGCCTGCAGGGGAAGCAGTTCGATACTTGGGAATCTTCCTCTCAGTTTATGGGTTGGTGCTGCCTAAAGTCTGGTGGGAGAAGAGAGTGCAAATGTGGGGAGATGCCCTCAAAGGCTGGGGGGGGCACTACATTTTGCTGGCTGGAAGAGTAATGATTCTGAATGTTTACTGGATGCTGAAGCTGTGGTTTTTTTTTTT